>JACXGM010017068.1:0-20002 GCA_016801145.1 Umbra pygmaea
ATGCAAATTTGTGGGCGTGTTATTTAAATTACGATGGTTTTCAACCGTCTGATTTATCAACAGCCGCTCATTCGTACGCTGGAATTGGAGTGATACGAAAGTTTTGTAAATCACACGTGAGTCTCGTCGTAAGATGATTTCTGCGCTCAGATCTACACTGGTTTCTACGCACGTTTGATAAATGAGGGCCATTGAGTCTGGTGTCTCTAACTTTCCTCTTGACAATACCTCATAGATTCAGCATAAAGCTTGTCAGCAGATGAAACATTAAGTGCTCTAAAATCTCTTGGTAGAAGACCATCACCAGCAGAAGAAATGGAACCCCACACTTTTCCCTTCCAGTAAACTTTCCATGAAAATGCTTTGATACAAAACTCTGCGAACAGCCATACCTTTCAGTAATAAACGTTTGTGGCTTACCTTCTCAATGGAGGGTGTCAGTGAGTGTCTTCTGGACTACTATCAAGTCAGCAGTCTGCTTTGTGATTATGGTTGTGTGTACTACCAGACTGATTAAATGCTTAGGAAAACTTTGCAGGTGTTTGAGTTAATTAGCTGATAAGAGCTCTTCTCAGGTCCATGTTTCTGTTATAAATTCTTTATTTTAATTTTTTCAGGTACTGGATTTTCATTTCCATAATCATCAAGATTAAAATATAGCACTTTATGTGTGATGAATCTAGAATATATAAAGGTGTCCCTTTTTAAATTAACAAAACAAAAATGAATTTTTCCAGCTATACACACTTTTTGAGATGTACTTGTATAGTGCCTACACTGTCTTGTTTAATAGTAGACTTACACCAAACAGCCATAACAGTATGACTGACAGGTGACATCTGAGTGGGTAGAATAAATTAGGCAGCAAGAGAAAATTTTGTCCTCAAAGTTGTTGTGTTAGAAACAGCAAAATTTATCAAACGTAATGATTTGAGTGACAAGGGCCAAATTCTGACGGCTAGAAGAGTGGGTCAGAGCATATCCAAAACTGAAGCTCTTATTGGGTGTTCCTGGTCTGCATTGGTCTTTACCTATCAAAAGTGGTCCAAGGAAGGGAACACAATTGCCCAGGTACATGGGTGGAAAAGGTTCATTTAAGGCTGACCCATGTGGTCCGATCCAATAGACAAGCTAGTTTTGGCAGTGACTCTTGTCCGCTGGCAAAAGTGCCCACAATGGGCACGTGAGCATCAGGACTGGACCACGGAGCAATGGAAGAAGTTTGACTACTCTGATGGATCATGTTTTCTTTTACAGCACATGGATGCCCAGGTGTGTGTACGTTGGTTACCTGGGGAACACATGGCACCAGGATGCACTATGGGAAGAAGACAAGCCGGTGGACACATTGTGATGCTTTGGGCAATGTTCTCCTGGGAAACCTCAGGTTGTGCCATTTATGTGGATGTTACATTGACAGGTCAGGGTTTCCCCCAGAAAGTGTGTTAGTTCAGGCAGTCGGTTTCGGTTTGTCTACCTGGAGGAGTGGAAAAAAAACATTTGAAATGGTGCAATGGTGATCGTGTTTACTGTTTATTGCTGCACACTTAACAGAGCACAATGACATTAAACTACCAGCAGATGGTGCTGGTCGGACACATATTACACATCACATTTACTTTTTTGGGACCGCTCAGTTGAGGCGGCTATCGGCTCTTGTCTGGGCGGCCGCCTTGACAACGAAGTGCTGCGGGAAACCCTGCAGGTACCACCTACCTAAGCATTGTTGCAGACCATGTACAACCACCCTTTCATGGCAATGGTATTCCCTGATGGCATTGGCCTCTTTCAGCAGGATAATGCACCATGCCATAAAAAAGTAAAAATGTCCTAGATCTCAATCCAATCAAGCCCCTGTGAATTGTGTTATATGCCAACATATTTAGGGTGTTTTTATGTTTTATGTACTTCTAATACATTGCACTTGCACGTTCCGTTTCCCAGACTCATGTGAGAACATTCCACACATTTCATACATTCTATAGCGCTCTAAATTATATTGCAACATTCAAGGTTAAAGTTAGGAATGAGGTTACTAACGGTTAAGGTTAGGCATGACGTTACTAACAGTTAAGGTTAGGCATGACGTTACTAATGGTTAAAGTTTGGCATGACATTACTAGGGATATATGGAAGACCAAGTCTGCCAAAATAAGAAATAAGTAAATATATGCATCAATAAAAGTATTTATACATAAAAATACATATAAAATGTAAGAACATACAATGATACATTTATTAATCAATATTATCTTCTACAGAGCCCCTTAGGGGTCATGCGGGAGAATGACCCCTATTTTTTATAAAAAAATAAAATCAACAGTGAAGAAAAAAAATACAATTCTTGAGATAAAAAACCTGTGAAAAGATTTTTTTTTGTACAACGGTGAGGAAAAAGCGACGGTGAAATTTTTTTTTTTGAAAATACTTTTTTACAATGGTGAGAAAAAAGCAACAGTGATGAAAAAAAACATGTGAGAAGAAACAAATGCTGGTAGAATTTTTTTTTCTAGGAGAATTTTCCTTCTCAGACTACTAAGGACGTTGAGGGGAAAAATACTTGATCACTTGCTGGTCTGGCTAACCGTACATGATGGACCTGATGCAGTTGAAAGCTGACGGGTATTGTAATACAGGTGTTAATGTTAGATAATAAATTTGATCTGTGCTTATTGATCAAAACTGCATTTTCGGTGTGAAATTCACATTCTCAAGTGAAAGAACATTGGTTGGTTCCCTGCAGATTCTTAGGATTCTGAGGATTCTGAGTATTGAACACCAGATCATTGTCAGCCTGGTTTCTTTCATTGTAATAACTCCAATAACCTGACAGATACGGTTAATGTTATAAGGAATGAGCTACAGGGCTCTGGTGGATGTACAGTAAGTGCAAAGAAAGAGGTTTGCTAGTACGAAAAAAATATGTCCGCCAGATTCTGTCCACTCTTGATTCAGCACCACGGCCAGCTCCACATCCTACTGAATTGTGATTCCTTATACTGTGGAGTGGGCAATGGTGCTGAATCCACCTGTTCTGTTTTTAAATCACTGTTTAGGAGTTGTCAGTGTCACTCCCTCAATACTTGTGACATCTCTGTCATTGTGCTAGTGATGCCACAAACAGAGTCGCTTGAGGTATGCAAACGCACATTTGGACAAGCCAGCGTCATTTTGGAAGAAGGTGCTGTGGACTGATGAAACTAATATAGAGTTATTTGGTCATAACAAGGGGTGTTATTTGTGACGGCAAAATAACACATCATTCCAAGACAAACCCTTGCTACCCACAGTAGAATTTCGTGGAGGTTCCATCATGCTGTGGGGGTTGTGTGGCCAGTGCTGGTACTGGGAATTGTGTTAAAGTTGACGGTCGCATGGATTCGACTCAATATCAGCAGATACTTGAGAATAATGTTGAGGAATAAGTCACAAAGTTGAAGTTATGACTGGGCTGGATATTTTAACAAGACAACAACTCAAAACACTGCTCAAAATCTACTCACGCGTTTATGCAGAGAAACAAGTACAATATTCTGGAATGGTCATCCCAGTCCCCAGACCTGAATATCATTGAAAATCTGTGGGGTGATTTGAAGCAAGCTGTCCATGCTCAGCAACCATCAAACCTAACTGAGCTGGAGATGTTTTGCAAAGAAGAATTGTTAGTTCTGACCTAGAATGCAGGGATTTCACACAGACAACATAAGGCAGTCTTTAAAGGTTTTAATGAACAAAGGGGTACTTCAGAACCAATGTAGGTTGTGTCAGGGCGGGGGAACTCTAGGCTGGTCCGAGTTCCAAGGAGAGCTGACAAGGGAGACCCCAAGAAGGTACGTGACTCAAGGCCGAGAGGCAGGGACGAATACACAGATGGTTTCCCAGAGGCGAAAGACAAGGCTGGATGGTGAGACTGGAAGCATGCAGGCACAGTAGAGGAAGCAGCAGGTATGAGCGAAAACAGGGCAAAGACAGGGTAAGTTTGAGCACAGAAACACACTGACAATACTAGAGTGCAAACTAGAACTCAGAGCCAAGTTACCACATGGGTAGTAGATAACAAACTGGTGCTGAAGACGTGATTAGCCTGGGTTTAAGTATTGCTGGATTGAATCTTGTAGATAAGCTGCAGTTGTGAAGACCGGCTATGCAGTGATGAGTCGGCCACGCCCCTTGACCTACTCTCCTCTGAACACACTTCCAGCTCTCCACGTGGGAAAAACACAGACAACACATAGATAAACGGAAAGACACCCAACACGGAGAGGAGAGAGCCAACCATAACAGGACCCCCCCCCAACGGGTCCCACCCGGCATCCCTCTAGGCCCCAGCTTGTCAGGGTGAGCTCGATGGAAGTCCTTTACCAGTTGCGGGTCCAAAATATAACCCCTGGGAATCCAGGAATGCTCCTCAGGCCCATAAACCTCCCACCCGCTTGTGCTCCCCCCAAAAAATATATTTGGGGAAATCATGGTGACAGTCCAGGGTTTCCCTCCCAATGTGTGTGAGGGGTAGCTAGCCCATGCCTATGGTTCAGAATGACTCTCACCTGGTAGGGGAATCCGAAGGGGCTATAATCCTCTACTACCAACCCAATATCAGTGGGGTAGAGGGTAAAGCCTCAGATTATAGGATGCCGTCGACAGTGAAGCAGATGATATCGTTCATATTCCCTCTCGTTCTCAAACTGAAAAACAGTTTGCTTTTCAGAGTATACTAAAAGCGAACTATTTTTTATACGGAAAACACATATACAAAAACAATATATCATTGGTGGGTCAAAATACACCAGATGACTAAAGGAGCAGGAAAACAAATACCTGACACTAAAGACAAACAGAGGAGAAAGCAGTACCTGAACACACACAAGGGAGAACAGGTGCCTACATCAGTGGAGTGACCTTGACAATTGTATTGGATGAATTAAAATCATGTCCATTATTGTTTTATTCCAGAAAAGTAGCCTTATTCAACCGTACATCTCAGAATTTCTCCCAAATTACGTTCTCAGGAAACTATTTTGAAAACCTGAATTACGTTATATGCCAACATATTTAGGGTTTTTTTACGTTTGAACTGCACGTTTCGTTATTAGGCTATATTTGTAATTCTATTACGTTGTCTCTGTACATTTAGTTTAGCGGATTTATGCGAGAACATTCCATACATTCCATAGCGATCAAAATTATATTCCAACTTTCACATTTAAGGTTAGGTATGAGGATACTAACGGTTAAGGTTAGGCATTAGGTTACTAACGGTTAAGGTTAGATATGACGTTACTGAGGTTAAGGTTAGGATTAAGGTTAGGGTTAACATTACAAAAGACCGACAATCGACTGTTTGCATGACGCAAGCAATGTAGAACAAAACACACACAAAGTGCCAGTCTGGATTTTAACTCGCAAACACTGGCATGCAAGTTGCGGATTAATACGCCCGTCCACCATCCCCGACCTCCACCCTAGCAAAAACTATGTTATTTACATGCTACGTCATGATTTTAATATGTTTATACTTACCATTATGTGTTCAATTTAGTTCCCTGCAAACGTAATTGACTCTCACATACGTTCATATTGCACATATTTTGGTTTTACAAAATAGTTCCCTCAGAACGTATTTCATGTGATTTAGGACTGCCTTATTTTGTGCAGTGCAAATGTTAATAACCCTAACAGAGAATGCTTGAGAAAGTACATAACTTTTGGACTGGTCGTTACCCGGCAGTATACATATAATGATCCTATATCAGACATTGTCCATTTCAGGGCAAATAAATGATGAAATTAATTGTTAATTATTCATAAATTGTGTTACATCTAATGTTTTTCTTCTCAAGGCTCCCCTGGTAGCTCTCTGAGGCCCGCTGGGTCAGGTTCTAGTTGAGAACTGCTGTTCTAGATCACATAACAGAACGAAAAACATCTGGCATAAGCCTGTGGCTAAAATAAAGTTAGGCATGAGCAAACAACTAAATTGTCCACCATATAACAAATAAAAAGAGAAATAGTTTACTATGTGGATGTTGCATAGTTGTGTCTCCTTGGTTCCTCCTTGGCAGGGTATCACAGCATCTCTTTCAAAATGGCCTGGTGTCCGACTCCATTCCTCTGATTATTCTGCTCCTAAGAGGCTGAAAAACTGATAGTCTGCACTCTGCACCTTAAATAGGGGAAGTGGCAAGCAGTGAACCCAGCTGTTATAATTTAAAAAATACCTTACCTAAAACCACCCAGGAGACCACACTCTCACAACATCTTGATTAAATGCATTACAGACATAAATATACATCTGGCAGTCCATTACTACAAACTCAACAAGGATGAAAATGAGATTTAGGTTATTGGAGCTTAGGTCCAAAGAGAGAAAATGACAGCATATTTCGATTTGTTAGAACTAAATTTGACACATGAAGCTAAAAGTCTATGGTTTTAGACACTGACTTCAGTGGTCCCACATTAGAAGTTGAATTAAATCTGCCTTAAATATTACAAAGGGGAGTCCATTTTTTTGCCAGAACAACATTGAGAAATTGCTACATGCTTTAATCTCTAGTAGGCTTGAAGATGTCAATTACCTGCTGTCAGACCTTACCCAAAATAAGAAAGGCAAAAAAAATGCTAATTCAGAATGAAGCATCACAATTTTTAACAAAGACCAAAATAAGTGAAGTCCCTGCACTGGCTGCCTGGTGGTTATAAAATTATAAAATTATTATTGATTTTTAAAGCACTTCATTGCCTTGCTACCAAATACACTTCTGACATGCTCTTGAGTCATGCCTGGTCATTCCCTCAGATATTCTGGCACTGGCTTTTTATTTGCCCCAAAGGTCAGAACCAAAATGTTTGGTGAGGCCTTTTTCAGCCACTATGGTCCTGTCCTTTAGAACAGCTTGCATGAAAATCTGAGGGACGCAGAAACTATTGATATTTCTTAAAAAGGTCATGAGATCCTTTTACCTTGTTTTTGTAAATGTTGTTTTCTGTTGCCTTATGTCAATTTTATTTCACAGTTTTAAGTTTTTTTATTCTTATCTATTAACAATGTTCTTGCTAAAACTATTATTTTTATCGATGCAGATTTCTTTGACATACACACATTTTATACATTATTTGTCACAGCATGAGTGCAGGTCCAGGAGTAAGTGAGACAATAGCAAAGGTTGATGAGAAAATAAACAGTGTGCGGCCTCTGATTGGTGCCTACTCAGTAATTCCCAAACAAACTGATCAGCCATAACATCCCATACCTGTTGAGAGATGGACTGCACTAGACCTCTGAAGGTTTTCTGTGGTATCTGGCACCAAGACGTTAGCAGAAGATCATTTAAGTCCTGTAAGCTTCAAGATGGGGCATCCATTGATCAGACTTGTTTGTCCAGCACATCCCACATAGAGCATATAAACATATGAGAGGGTGCATTATGTTCGTAGGGAACAAAATTTAACAACCGAATAACGTTAAATATGAACAAATAAAGATCATGACATAGCATGTAAGTAGTGTAGAAGTAGCGTAGGGGTCAGGATGGTGGACGGGCATATAAATCTGCGACTTTCATGCAAGTGTTTGCGAGTTCAAATCCAGATGGACACTTTGTGTGTTTTGTTCACCATTGCAGCTTGATGCAGACAGGCAATTGTCAGTTTTTTTGTAATGTTAACCCTAACCTTAATCCTAACCTTATCTCTATGGAGGACCAAGTCTGCCAAAATAAGAAATAAATAAACAATGAAATATATGTATCAATAAAAATATTTATACATAAAATTTACACCGAAATAAAATATAAAATTCTACATTTCAAAATAATTATATTATTATTTTTTTTTACACCTTCCCAGTAGCTAGAAATATCACACCAGATTGACTCCTTCATTCACACACAAAGAAAAGAACTTCACATTGTCGTGAACATTCACAAACACACACAGAAAATAAGAGATTGACAGAGAGAGAGAGCAAGCTGTGGTAGTTAACGAAGCACAACAGGTGACACCAAAGCCACAAAAAAATGCAACTAAGTCAGCACAGTTAATATTCCATGGTGGGGCTAACACGAATCTTGGTGGGGTCACCAAGCCCAACCAAGCCATACCCTGCTACAGCCCCTGTTGCCAATGGATGCTTTTAAAAGTTATTTGTTAGCAGGATTGTCTGTTTGTGACATTGCAGATCTTTTTGGGGTTGGTGAAAGAATCCTGTATCCTACAAATTAACCCTGTGTCATATTCAGCCATGATTTTTACATTCACAATCTGTTTCAATCTCTGGTCTTGGCTTGATTGTTATGCCTGAACGATTAAGTCAAACCCCCTCATTAGCTTAAGGATGTGGAAATACAGAAATAAATATATACAGAAATATATAAATGCATAAATAAAAGAATATGGTAATAGATTAATATATAAAAAAATACAGACAGAAATTAATGATGCTTAGGGGTCAAGCTTGAGAAAAAAAATCATTGTAAAAAAAATCTATGTTGAGGGAAAAATAATTACAATTGTTGAGAAGAAAAACCTGTGAAAATATTTTTTTTACAATGGTGAGAAAACAATTACAACTGTTTAGGAAAATAAACTGTGAAAATACGGTGAGAAAAAAAACAACATTGACGAAAAAAAATAATGCTGGGAGAATTGTATTTCTCTTGCTCTTGGGGAATCGTTTTTTTCTCTTGGAGAATTTTTTTCTCCAAGGAAAAAAAAAACTTGATCACTTGCTGCTCTGGCTAACCTTACATGATGGACCTGATGCAGGTACGTAACAGCTGACATTTAATACGGGTATTAGTGTTAGATATTGAATTTGATCTGTACTTTTTGGTCAAAATGTTGCTTACATTATGGAACATCAAACCAGCTCAAATTAATTGGGTTAAATGGCAGTATAGCTTTCAGAAGTCTAAACAAACATTGGTGTTGTAACGTTTCCCAGTTCCCCTTCCCTGGACACTGCCACTTCCCTGTTCCATCCCGCTCAGAACTACAATTACCATTCACCAGTTCTACTTCCTGTGGACTACAGCTTCCCTAGTCAGGTCTCTAAAGAACTACATTCCCCATACCCAGACACCATTAGCCTAATTCCATTCACCTGCTCTCACTCATCTAGTATTTAAGCCACACACATCCATAGCCTCCTTGCGAGGTATTGTAAGTACATGTTTCTTATAACTGAGCATTCTTTCTTTCATTCATTCATGTGTGGTTGTTTTGGTCGGACCTCTGCATTGTTCATGAATTATTCTGCCTTTGGATTTCCCTAGTGTACTTTAGCCTGATATATATATATTTGCTATTCCGGTCTAACTTCTGCCTGTTTTTGGATTATTCTGCCTGTGGATTTCCCTATTGTGCCTTAGCCAAAATATATATGCTATTCCGGTCTGACCTTTGCCTGTGTTTTGGATTATTCTGTGCCTTTTCCCATGGACATTTCTACCTGTGAAGAATAAACATTGTTCTTTATTACATTTGGAGTGTTCATTACAGGTGTACTCGCTGCTCTAGAATGCAGGAAATAAGCCTATGTAATGCTGTCTGAAAATGTGTATTTATAAATAACAAGTTACAGTAATAAAATCAGAAGGATATTATAGTGATTGTTCTCGAACGACAGTTTAGATTAAACATACGCGTTAGGTAAAAATGTGTTCAACACACATCTGTCATTATTTATTAACTAATTAGGATTTATTTTGTTCTAATTAAGTTATACATTGATCCATAATATGACAGTATATCATAGTATATATTCAGAATTGAACTGGGGATTCAAAACTGCATTTTTAATTGCAGTGTAACTGGTGAAGCCTCTAAAAGTATTCTCTAAATTTGAAACATTTGTGTGCTTCAGTGGATTTATGACATGTCATCATCCACTAGTATTTGTTTATAGTTTAAAACGATCCTGACTGCTCAAAAGACAGATTCACACCTTATATTAGAACCATATAATAACTTACAGTCGTATGCAAAAGTTTAGGCACCCCTGACAATTTCCATGATTTTCATTTATAAAAAATTGGGTGTTTGGATAAGCAGTTTCATTTTGATCTATCACATAACTGAAGGACACAGTGATATATCAGTAGTAATATTAGTATTATTTATGGTGAAAATGTGAGTTTCTGGGCTGAATACATCTTTGGAAACTACGAACTCTCCTAAATACAAATCTGTTTGAATAACTCAGATATCTTTAGCACAACTGAAGTTACATCATTTTAAAGTTGACACGAGTCAAAATGTGATAAGGGAGAAAACTGCATTCAAAGATTCCATTATGTTTCATTCTAATTCTATTATGGTGCATGAGGGAAGCAGTGACACTCCGCTCGACTGTTTCAAACAGATTATCTATCTATGAACTATTTTTAAACATTACCTGCAGATATTGGTTGCATTCAACTAAAACTACTAGAACAAATTATTTTGCTAAAAAATAATATATTTAAATAAATAGAAGAAATGTCAATGCGATTACTGACGGTTAAGAGAGGATAGAATACTTTTTCAGTTTCAGACAGGATATCTAGCTGATACTGTAAAAATCAAATTCAGTGCAATTACAAATGTATAGCCTGAATGAAAACTTTAATGCATTGTTGTGTTAGTAGCCTAATTCAGCAAGTTTAGACAGTTGTGTGCTATCGTACAGGTTTTACCCTTCTACATTGTAGATATGGAGAGCATAGCCAATGTGGAGTTGGCTGTCAATTGATTCGTAAATGATTGATTGTGTAGTAATCTATTAATACAGCTAAATCAGCTGTTGGCAACATTGACCATATTAATGACATTTAAACTGTCAACAAGCTGCTACTCTGTTATGTATTCGTTGCTGCTTGACTAAAATTTAAGTTCAAGAGTGCAAAGAAGGTGAAAATGTGAGGAGGGCGGGGCTAGCTACTCTCGGAATCAGAGCCTCTCGCTTACAATTAAAGACGGATACAAGTTACAGGATAACCATTGCTGCTTAAAATCTAATCCATCGTTACATTACTGGAATGATGTTTATATATATTTATCATAGCCTATTTTCTTAACTTGTAGGCTAAAACTGATAAGCACTTCGCAGCATGGGCTGAATGAACCCTCATCTAAAAATTGGACTATATTTTGCTGTAGCGTAAATGAAAAGGAAATCCTTTTGTTCATAATCACATTGTGAATGTAAATGTAAGTTTAAAACACAAGGCTAGATTAATAACTTTTAGCAAGTTATTTTTAAGTTTAATATGGCTTGACTTCACTGATCAGTGTTTAGGTCTGTCTGCTGCAGCACTGAAATAGCAGGCGATGTAACGAAGCTATTGATTTGACTAGTCTTGAAAATCTGGATAGCTACCACTGCCCAAAAACCACTGAACTTAACTGTTTTTCATAAGTAATCATGGTTATTTGTACATTACAATGAAGTTAAGGGTATACCCTATACAAAATGTAGAAAATTCAATTTTGACAGGGAACACATTTAAAATCATTTTTGGCTTATAGCTAACAATGAGTGGGTGCGACATCCAACGGGGTCTTGCAGGCCGCCACACATTTAGTAGAGCCTACTTTAAAGGCTCTACTAAAATTACAGCCTCTAGACCTTGGCAAGAGCCTGCTGGTTTTTTTTCTACCTCATCATTAATTGCACCCACCTTGTGTACTAGGTCTAAACAAGTCCCAGATTACAAAGTTGCAATGAAAACACAAGTTGAACTGACTTCGAGGGCCAGAGTTGACTATGCCTAGGCCTAGGACCTCAATACATTGCAGATATGCTCATTGAATATAAACCCAACAAATCACTCAGATCATTAGGATTACATCAGCTAGAGATACCAAGGATTCAGTCAAAACGCGGAGAATCTGCTTTTAGCTACTATGCCAGCCGCAGCTGGAACCAGCTCCCAGAAGAGATCAGATGTGCTCCAACAGTAGTCATCTTTAAATCCAGACTCAAAACACATCTGTTTAGCTACGCATTTACTGAATGAACACTGTACTAAGTCCGAACTGATTGCACTATATTTTATATGGTTCGTCCAGTCTCTTTTATTTCTTAACTGTACTATTTTTCTAATTGTTATTTTCTTTTAATTTTAATTGCTTTCATTTTATCTTTAATCTGTTTTAATTTTTATGTTTTCCTGTTCATGTAAAGCACCTTGAATTGCCATTGTGTATGAAATTTGCTATATAAACTTGCCTTGCCTATGCCTGTTATCTACTACACGTGTGGTAACTTGGCTCTGAGTTCTAGTTTCCACTGTAGTATTGTCAGTGTGTTTTTGTGCTTACCCTGTCTTTGCCCTGTTTTCGGTCAGACCTGCTGCTTCCTCTGCTGTGCCTGCATGCTTCCACTCTCAACCTAGTAACTGAACCCACATCCCCGCGACTGTCACTCCCTGCAACTCTCCAATTGGGTACGCTGTCACTTCTGTTGTCAGCCCTTATTGATTCGGGGGCCGAGGATAACTTCATTGACTAAAATCTGGCTAAACAGGCTGACATTCCCCTCAAATCACTCCCATTCCCTATCCATGTCAAAACCATTGACAGTCAGTTTCTGGTAAAAGTGACGCAACAAACTATCCCTGTTACTCTTGTTCTCTCCGGTAACCTTCGAGAGGAAAGCACCTTCAAAGTAGTCAGCTTCCTACCCTGATGTTGCTGAAAATACATTTCTGGTGGCCTTCGGCAGAAGCTGATGTCCGGGCTTACGTGGTAGATTGTACAACCTGTGCCCGAGGTAAAGCATCCCACCAGTCTCCCTCGGGTCTGCTGCATCCTCTGCCAGTTCCAAGATATCTCTGGTCCCACATAGCACTGAACTTTGTCACTGGTCTCCCTGTGTCCAAAGGTAAT
Organism: Umbra pygmaea; assembly: GCA_016801145.1. NCBI lineage: Eukaryota > Metazoa > Chordata > Actinopteri > Esociformes > Umbridae > Umbra > Umbra pygmaea. The sequence continues at coordinate 12,871 of JACXGM010017068.1, forward strand.
GATACAATACTCACCATTGTGGAAATATTCTCTAAATCCAGCCCGGGCCATTAAATAAAATGCATTATTATTATTATTATTATTATTATCTTCTAAAAGCGCAAGATCAGCCATTGCGCGTCATTACGTATTGTGATGATATGGCTTTTTATAACCATCCATTTGATTGTATCTGTTAATCTACAGATGTATGTATTTCCCATTAATGTAAATGGGAAATAGTTCTGTGCAAATGGAATTTCTTTCACCTTTCAAAATGGTTAAGACATGTGTCACGATGAAACACATTTAAGAATAAAACAGGGATTGGTACAAAGAATATTCTTACTTGAAGGGACTATAGGGATATAGTGATCCGTTCATGACTGTTGGGGTTTTGAGTGATACCGGTGTTGGAAGGTGCGTTCAGGGAGGTGGTGGATCCTGACAACGTTACAGAGCCCCCTGCTGACGGCGGCTCCAGATGCCTGAGAGGACTGCAACAAAGGCCTAACCCGAGGATGAGGAGCGGGAAGGTCTGGATGATCATGGTGAAAGGAGGCCACAAGCTCGGGATCCAAGACATCAGAAGCGGGTATCCAGGACCTCTCTTCTGGAACATACTCCTCCCAGTCCACCAGGTATTGGAGGACCCCCTGGCGGCACCGAGAGGCCAACAGGTCCCTCACCGAGCATGCCGGTTCCCCGTCGATCACAAGAGGAGGAGGAGGAGCTTGGGAAGGAGGATACGATGGACTGTAACACACAGGCTTCAACAAGGAAACTTGGAAGGAAGAAAAGAGAATGTACTGGCGGGGCAGGAGCAAATGGTATGTCACCGTGTTATTGCGTTTAAAGATTTTCAATGGACCTATGTACTTCTGAGTCAGCTTCTTGCAGTGCAGCTGATGGTGAATGTTCCATTTGGAGAGCCATACTCTCTGACCTGGGTGGAACATGGGCATGAGCTAGTTCAGTGTCCCACAGAAACAGTGGAGGCTGGAAACCCAAAACAGTTGAAAAAAGGTTATTCCAAGAGAGGACTGGACAAGGGAATTCTGGGCATACTCTACCCATGGCAGGAACCTACTCCAATCGTGAGGATAAAATAAACGCTGTTGACAAAGGAAACTGCCAATGACTTGATTGAGCCACTCTGTCCATTGGACTGAGGGTGGTACCCAGAAGACAAGCTAACAGACACTCCCAGCCGATCACAGAATACCTTCCATACGTGAATTGTGGCCCTCTGTCAGACACTAAACTAACCTAAAGGATTATTAGGAACACCATACTAATACTGTGTTTGCCCCCCTTTCGCCTTTAGATCTGCCTCAATTCTAAGTGGCATTGATTCAACAAGGTGCTGAAAGCATTCTTTAGAAATGTTGGGCCATATTTATAGGATAGCATCTTGCAGTTGATGGAGATTTGTGGGATGCACATCCAGGGCATGAAGCTCCCGTTCCACCAACAGAAATCGAGACTCATCAGACCAGGCAACATTTTTCCTGTCTTCAACTGTCAAATTTTGGTGTGCTCTTGCAAATTGTAGCCTCCTTTTCCTATTTGTAGTGGAGATGAGTAGTACCCGGTGGGGTCTTCTGCTGTTGTAGCCCATCCGCCTCAAGGTTGTGCGTGTTGTGGCTTCACAAATACTTTGCTGCATACCTCGGTTCTAATGAGTGGTTATTTCAGTCAAAGTTGCCCTTCTATCACCTTGAAGCAGTCGGCCCATTCTCCTCTGACCTCTAGCATCAACAAGGCATTTTCGCCCACAGGACTGCCACATACTGGATGTTTTTCCCTTTTCACACCATTCTTTGTAAACCCTAGAAATGGTTGTGTATGAAAATCCCAGTAACTGAGCAGATTGTGAAATACTCAGACTGGCCCGTCTGGCACCAACAACCATGGCACGCAAAAAATTGCTTAAACCACCTTTCTTTCCCATTCTGACATTCAGTTTGGAGTTCAGGAGATTGTCTTGACCAGGACCACACCCCTAAATGCATTGAAGCAACTGCCATGTGATTGGTTGAGTAGATCATTGCATTAAGAAGAAATTGACCAGGTTTTCCTAATAATCCTTTAGGTGAGTGTATATCCTCTGGTAAGTCGTAATGCCTGAAGACATGTAAAAAATAAATTCTGCCAATTCCATGGCGTTGGGCGGCTGAGTGAGTGAGTCACACAGAGAGAGTCACACATTTTGGAAAATTGATCTATTATAACAAGAATGGTGGTGTAACCGTTGGATACAGGTAAGTCCGTAACGAAATCCATCGGAACATGAGAGGGTCTGTTGGGGATAGGAAAAGGGAGCAGTTTACCTGCAGGATGTTGGTGTGGTGTTTTTGACTGTGAAAACATAGGGCAGGACAGTACATAGTTCATACCAACTTCCCGGAGTGAAGCCCACCAATATTTCTGAGACAGGAGATGGATGGTCCTGGTAATGCCAGGATGACCGGTGCTGAGAGAAGTATGGCAATACTGTAGTAGGTGGGAACGGAGACTGGCTGGGACATAGGTTTTTTTCGGGAGGTGTTTCAGGTGGAGTGGGATGAGATTTAATGAGAGCGGCTTGTAGTTGACCATCAATTTCCCATTGCATGGGTCTTACCAGACATGCTGCAGGCAGGACGGATTTGGGTACCGTGGGCTTGGTTGATACATCAAACTGGCAGGATAGGGAGTCAGCTTTGGTATTATTCTCTCCTGAAATATATCAAAATAAAGGAAAAACGTGTGAGATTTATCCTGAAGTGAAAGTAGTAATGTGGGTACTAGTGTGTCAGAGTACATAAAAGTAGAACACATAATACTTTTTTGGAAATTTCAATTCCACTTAGAAAAAAAATCAAGTTACATAGGGAATGAAATATGAAAGCCATGGATCTGCAGCTCTAAACAGATTGAAAACATACTACTATATACCGGTGAGTACATCTGTGAAATTTGATGTCATTAGTGTGAAGAAAACCAAAGTTCTAGTGGTTTTAGTTGATGGAGTCCTAGGCGGACTTTGAAATTTGGACTTTCGGAACATTTGGGCACCATCAGTGCCATTGGACTTTTATCAGGTACCAGAGAGCAAAATCTATTTAATTTCACTAAAATATCACTATTTGAGAAAGTCTCTCTCAGAAATAATTTCTGGGCTGTTAGCTGACCCTAGGCCAGTCACCCAATCTAGAGCTCTGCCAGTCAGGAGGGAAAAATTAAGTAAACTTTGTTCCTGTCAGTGAGAAATTGGGTGGAATGATGATTAAAGTAGAGCAAACACTGAATTAAGAACCCCTTACATTTGCCTGGAGTACGGTCATATTTATTTGACATAGACATGTGCAGAGATGGTGTCGGTAGTACCTTCTCTCCTCTAGGCTGGGAGGAAAGGGTGGTTTGGCGGAGTAAGTGACACAGCTTATCTATTCTTTCCTCCTGGTGGGTGAACCGGTGTTTAGTTCCGCCGGATCCATCTCAGAGTTAGGTGATAATAATACACTATAATAATAGTACATTTTCTGTTAATCCAATGAACCTTATTTCACTACCAAAATATTACTGTGTCCTTCAGTTTTTTGATAGATCAAAATGAAATTGCTGATCCAAACACCCAAATATTTATAAATGAAAATCATGGAAATTGTCAGGGGTGCCTAAACATTTGCATACAACTGTATATAGCCTTTGTATAAGCAATGTCACAGAGGGCTTTACAGATGCCCATTTACACCGATCAGCCATAACATTATGATTACCTGGTTAATATTGTGTAGGTCCTCTTTTGCCACCAAAACTGCACTGACTTGTCGATGGACATGGACTCCACTAGACCTCTAAAGGTGTGCTGTGGTATCTGGCACCAAGGAATTAGCAATAGATCCTTTAAACTGCAGACCGGGAACACCCAACAAGGGCTGCAGATTTGGAGAATCTCTGACCCAGTCGTCCAGCCATTAACATTTATCACTTATCAAAGTCGCTCAGATCCTTACACTTGCCAATTTTCCCTACTTCTAACACATCAACTTTGAGGACAAAATGTTCACTTGTTTCCTAAATATTTCCCACCCATTGACAAGTGCCATGATAACAAGATTATCAGTGTAATTCACTTCACCTGTCAGTGGTCATAATGTTATGTCAACAAAATAAATCTTACATAAACCCTCAGATAGGACAAGGGAAAAACTCCAAGAAAGGAAGAAACATTGGGAGGTGATTCAGAGAGGAATCTCCTTCTCCAAAGACGGTTTGTTTAACAAGTGGTGTAGTCCATGGGTGTGGGATGTGGCCAGTAAGGTACACCCCTGTTAGGCACAGTTTAGTTCTTTTTTGCTCAGCTGGTCCATGTGAGCAGCAGTCATTTAATAAGGAGGCCAGGAGCAGTTGTGGGTCATGACCAGGACCAGCATCTACAACTGCTGACTTGAAGAACCAGGCAGGTTGGAGAAGAGTACTGCAGCCTATATTGATCCCAAGACCTGGGAGCAAACTCAGCCCCAAGCCCAAGTGGGGGTAGGGTGAGGACATGATAGGAGGGGATAGAATAAAGAAGGTTTAGGAAGTATGGCAAGACTACATAAACATGAAGGGGGTAGCTAGTGGGTTCCCCCACCTGTTAGAAAGTTAGTGCAGCCTAACTATATACAGCCGAAAAACCTCACACTAAGGCTGACCATAGGACTGGCTGAAGACCTACATTTTAAGTCTAGGTTTAAATACTGAGACTGTGTCTGCCTCCGATTTAAACTGGAAGACTTTTCCAGAGGAGAGGGGCTCTATATGAGAAAGTTCTGCTCTCTGCTGTATTTCTTTTGATTCTGGGGACCACCAAATACTGTATACAGCATCCTGAGATTGGAGTGCCCTTTAGTGCTGTAACATAAGGAGGTCACAGATAGGATGGTGCAAGTCCATTAAGTGTTTTGTAAGTTAATAACAATAGTTTAAAGTGAGCTCTTGCCCGGAATAGAAGCCAGTGAAGTGCCAGAATTGCGGGGGCGCAGATGGCTCAGTGGGTAGGGAGTCAGACTAGTAGTCAGAAGGTTGCCAGTTCGAATCCCGACTGAGCCATATGCCGTTGTGTCCTTGGGCAAGACACTTTACCCTAATTGCTCCCAGGTCGTTGCTGTAAATAAGAAATTGTTCTTAGTCAACTTACCTGGTTAAATAAAGGTTAAATTAAAAAAATTAAAAAAAAAATTGGGGTGATATTATCAGATTATCTGGTTTGGTTCATAATCTAGCAGCAACATTTTGCACTATTTGCAAATTTGACACATCTTCAGTTGCACTTGGAGGAAAAAGGAAAGTGAAAGGAATGTATAATAATGCTGGGTAAAAGTATTTTTACCTTTCATAATGGTAAATCTAAGACCATGTAAAGAGAAGAGACAGATTTTCTTGTGAAACTAGATTTAACTAATTGACAATTCTCATTGATCACTCAAAATTATTTGGTCTGGTCTTGTAGATGGAGATTGGAACAACAGCCTAGCACAGAGAGAGCAAGAAATTGAGTAAACAATGGTAGAGTTAAGAGTATGAACATAGATTGTATAATTAAGAGTATGACAACAGTCAGTTTTAAAAATGCTAAAAGACTTACAGTACTCAGAAATTGGGCAGAGGTTTACCTGCAAAGAATCATCCACAGACTATGACAGATAGAAAATGTAATTACATAAAAATGCATGTATTAACTGCATTATACTTATAAAAAACACTGTACCATTGTAAGAATAGAATATTAATGCTTGCTCAACAATGATGACAAAAAAGTATTACTTTTACAACACACACACAGATTTCAGTCAGTTCTTAAATAGTAGGCTAGCTTTCTTTAACGTCAGCTAGCTAAATAATATTGAATAAGTGGTTGCTGTACACTGTAATACTCGGTGTAACGTTAGCCAAAGTCAACTCTGAAATGCCAATGTCATAACGTAGACACAGTTGTACACATTTAAATTTATTAAACAAAATGCCAAATAGCCATATTCCTGTATTCCTGTATAGAGTCCAAGTACTCAACTTACCGTAACTGAAAATTGATAGACTATTATTCTCCGTAGCTGATTGACTGTATTGCTTGATGTCAGCTGAACCATATCGCTTGAGCGACATGACATCTGCCGAGTCTGAGTCTTAGCCGAGTGCTCCGACTCTCAGCCGGAATCGGGCCAGACCCACTGTGCTAGCTGGGTGATGCCTGGCTGTACACCTGAACGGTAATGTTTTTTAAACTATTTATAATAAACTGTACACTTACAAAGTTCCCAATGCTTCGGTTTGCATGTACAGTAGGGAGCCTCATTATGCTACCATGAAAGTGTGGTGCTATTTTGAATTTTGTTAGTGGTAATACCAATTTATTTTTCCTTCATTCGTGCCCTCACAACTAGCGTTATAAGGTATATATTAGTTGGCAATAAAACTGGGCACATTTGATTAGCATGAAAACATATCCCAGAGAACGCTCAACTCGGTACCAATGTGTTAGTAAAGGGGTACTTTACTGATTAGCATTAAGCTTTGTATCAGTAGAAACCCAGTAATATCACTAGACTTATTCTGACCCTCCCTCATGTCCCCATGAGACAGGAAAACTCTCTATTTTGTGTCTGGATAAAAATCTTCAGATGATGCAAAATGATGATTTTTGCATCATTTTGCATCATAGGAAGATTTTTTGCCCAGTGCCTATAAACTACAACCAGTAGTCGGCGCCAATTCTGCATGTTTTCAACCAGTTTTTGACCTGCCCTCAGGGGGTGGGACCTCACTCCCAAAATTTAAAATAGTGTCAGACATCTTGAAGCTAATCAAACAGGCCATTGCTCTGTGTAGAAAACTGTGTAATACTTTAGTAGGCTAACCATGATGGAGGAATGTAGTTTTGAAGATTATATGGCAGAAGATTTTGAAGATCTAGTGCGCGAATCCGATGCTCGTGGCTTTTTTTATTTCACGTTTATTAATCAGGTAAATCGATTGAGAACACGTTCTCATTTGCAATCGCAAACTGGCCAAGATTAGGCGCCATGAAGTTACACATGGAGTACAAACATTCAAGTCTACAGTTATACACAACAGTATTCGGTTCAATCCGGCAACCTGTACGAGCCCAAAGGCAGGGACGAAC
>JACXGM010017069.1:0-20000 GCA_016801145.1 Umbra pygmaea
ATGGTACCATAGACTAGTAAGTACAGTATATTAAGAATGGTACCATAGACTAGTAAGTACAGTATATTAAGAATGGTACCATAGACTAGTAAGTACAGTATATTAAGAATGGTACCATAGACTAGTAAGTACAGTATATTAAGAATGGTACCATAGACTAGTAAGTACAGTATATTAAGAATGGTACCATAGACTAGTAGGTACAGTATATGATGAATTGTGGAGGCTTAAGTGTAGAGAATCACAGTGTTTTAAATGGCTAAAATAATCTATAAAGTCAGACAGAACTAATTTCTTGAGGTGAATACACACCTTAGGCACAGACAGACCACATTTCAATTTTACAAGATAGAAACACATTACAGGTCTTACACTATAAAAAGCTTACAAATACTATATGATATTGTATATTATCGTATATAATACTATCGGATAAGCCAAATGTCTTAAATTGAAGTGCTCAATGACAGTAACTCATCTCTCAACTTTCGTTGTGTAACTCAGGCCTGTAGTGTGACCGCATGTAAACACACAGACCAAAAAGAACTTAACTTTTAGGAGAGTTATTTTTTCTACTTTGGCTTCTGGCATGTTTACTAGGTTCAATAAAGTACTTTTTTTATTTACAAAATACACACAGCTAAATTGTACATTTACAATTTATTGAAAGTGAATATTGCGCAAAACTGATTTGTTTGTGTTTTGCTCCTCTCAAAAAGGTAGGATGTGCATCAAATGCCTAGTTTCAAGAATATGGTCACATTTGTCATTGCTCCTATATCCCTAATGTTATACATTTTAGAATACACAATTGTCTTAAACGTGTCTTAGAAATGCTCATGCAAACGTTGAAACTTTCAAACAATCGTCCTCCATTCCTCCAGAGAGGCATTGATGGATACTGCCTGCCACCACGAGCACCATTTGCTTCTCAAATACCATGGTTAGTAATACTGCTTTCTTTCCATTAATCCTGTAAATCCTCAGAATGTAAGAGCCCAGAAGAACCTCGAAGTATTTAACACTACCCCCAAGGGGGAAACTTAACAGTTCCGAAAGGTTATGTGAGGATCCCCTCGTAAAAGGTTATTTAAGAAACCCATGGGTAAAGACTGAAACCCAAAACCATGTGTCATGGAGGTGTTACACTAAGTAGACTAGTAAACTACAGTAAAGTCACTATTCCAACTTTGAGGGGCTCGTACACCTATAGGCTTTGTTTAAGGTACAAAAGAAACTCAGTTTAAACCTTGGTGATGAACTGAACAGATTAACAGGATGTAGATTTCCTGCAATTTTCTAATCCACATTTTCAGACCTGTTTCCTCTAAACAGGCTTTTAATTCATTTATACATCAAAAGTTCATCCAAGAAAGCCTCCATGTTGCCCCTTAACCTCCTCCTGCGCTCGGCCTGATCCCAGAAGCCTCATTGCCAATTTTTTTTTCACATTTGGAGGATTACAAGATCTGTATGCTATTGATGTGTAGCTATGTTGCTAATGTGTGTTGGAACAGTGAAACGTTTTGACATTAATATATTCTAGCAAATTTTTGTCTCTACAATGCTTCCACTGGGAATGACGAAGTGAAAGACATGCAATTGATATTTATTTCAAATGGCCATGAAATAAACCTCCAGTTTCAGTACTACTCATCGACTTAGGAATTATAGTACTAGAATTTAGTTGACATTTCTAGAAGGAACTTTAGATGTGTCAGTTTAAACAGGATAAAAATACATAGTTAGAGATAATTAGCATGATCCTAGGTCACACAAGTGCATTTTCATTTAAAAGTGTCACTGTTGCCAGTACAAATCTGTTGTCTCAAGAAAACATCTCTGGGTGTTAGCCTGTATATCCAAATGTTTGCAAGTAGTTGCAACATGAGAGCGAACATTTGTAGTGCCCCACTCTGTTGTTGGGGAATCTAAGGCCGCATTTACACACCAGAATCTACAATCAGATTCCAGAATATGCTTGAGCAGAGAAAAAATAATTTACATACATTTTGTATTTAGACTGTTATGTCTCCACACTGCAATTGTGTATTTGTGGGTGTGTCATTCAAGACGTTTTGAGCTGGGTGCCTATCCACTTCACTTAGAAACCAGCCCAGCCCATTGACTGACTTTGGGTTCCAGTGAATAATTTCCCCTAAATACATACTTCTACTGGGCAGTTACCAAATCCCCAGGTGAGATCTTTTAAATATCTCTTGTGCACTACCTACGGAGGTTGTGTAGAATTCGAGAGACACCCACAAGTTTACACACTACAATTGTGTATTTTAGGGCTGCAACAACGAATCGATGAAATCGATAAAAATGTATTATTAAAATTGTTGGCGACAAATTTCATCATCGATTTGTTGGGTCTAAGTTGTTGCTTGATGTGTGGTGGAGCTACGTCACGTAAAGAAAGAAAAAACATTTTAAACTGTCTGACCGAAATCTTCGATATTATGGCAGAACTTCACTTAAACAAAACATAAATGGCATGGCAATGGAGCACCAACGTAACGAGGGAGCACTTGAAAAGAAAAAAGGTTGGAGCGATAAGCGAAGGGGACTCAACGGCATGGTAAGTTACTACATAATAATAGCATGGGTTGCGCTTTGAAATGAGAAATAGTTCCTCCCACAGCAGGTAGTTCTTATTTATCAAATCGCCGGTGTTTGGTCGCGATCCAGCTTAAAAGGTCTATTATTGAATCAAATCCACTGAACATTGTACGATAAGTGTGTTAAACTAGCTGGCTAATTAATGTTTGTGGTAGAGCAGACGCGGTAGAGCTAACGTTAATCTAGCAAGCTCATTAACACTACCCGGCAGTGCTCAAGTCAACCAACAGAAAGAGTTATAGTGCAGAACTAATTTAAAACACAAACCAGATCTTACTATTACAGTATTACAACATATGCTAACCTTGTACCACTTCGGGGATGCTAATTTGTTATACGTTTCACTATGTGATTTATAGTAAATATGTCAAAATAAGGTAAAAGAGGGAAAATACATAAAGCAACGAAATTACTATTCAAAAAGCCTTATTATAGGATTATTTTCAACTATGTTCTATAAAAGCTGTTTCTAGAATTGTTTTGTAGACAATTATTTTAACATCTCAGGTCCATATACGCAAGGTAAAAAATATCATATTTTGCACATTACTAAAGAAATGAGCACATCTTTTGCACGTGTTTTATAGCATACCTTTAGGTCTGTTGTTAAAAGTGTCAATTTGGAATAACATATATTTTTTAAAATAAAATTATGGAAAAATGTGTTAGTCTGTTTATCCGATTCATCGATTAATCGAAGAAATAATCAGCAGATTTATTGATTATCCAAATAATCGTTAGTTGCAGCCCTAGTGTCTTTTCCTGATGTTGGCTCGAGCGGATTCAGAAAATGTTGCTGAAATCTATCGAAATGTATTGTAGTGTAAAAAGCCTACAATGGCTTGTACCTTGTTTTGTATGTGGCAGAGAACTGAAACTGTCTTGTTAGAGCAAATTCATTGAGGGGGTCTGCGTGGCATAGTGGGCTAAGTCACTGCATTGCAGAACAGTATATCACGATGGTCATGGCTTCGAGCCTGACCATGGCTTCCCTGACAATCCCCGGTCCTCCTTGCACAAGGCAGCACAAAATTTGCATAGCACTGCTCAGGATTTGGGTTAGATAAATTATCCATTTTACCACGATGCTCTCCAGCGCCTGTGTTCGCATCGAGTGCCCGTAAATTCAATGGCGGAAGCATAGTCTGTGAACGTAATCATCCCGAGCATGATCCGACTTAAGCTTTCCGTGTTAGGTGAACAATATGACAAGAATTATCCCACAGATCTGTTCAAGGAGTTGCAGAACTGCAGACAAGATAGGATTACAGAAGGAATTGGGAAGGGCAGAAAATTGAGAAAAAATAAATAAAACAAAATAAAAAACAATAGTCATTGTTAGGAAACACAAGTTGGTGATTTCCACAGAGCTGTTAGAGGACGCTCCCTCTGTGTGACTGATGAGTCAATGTTCTTCTGATGCAGGTCATGCAATGACTCACTGTTCTTTTGATAGGACATTTGGCCCAGTGAGTTGTGTCTCTTGTAGCCTCCTTAATCTTTATATCCTGCTTTATGTCTGTTCAGCTTTAGCTGAATAAGAATTGATTTCACCCTTTTGGTTTGCTGCTAAAGCTAAGCACGGTCTGGCCTGGTCGGTCCCTGGATGGGAGACCAATGTTGGAGGGCCAGTAGAGGGCACTCTTCCATCTGATCTAAAAATCATTCCCAACACCCCAGGACAGTGATGGGGACATCTGCTCTACGTAGGGTGCCATCTTTCGGACGGGATGTTAAAAGGGTGTCCTGACCCTTTGGCAGTGGCGGTTTGCCCATAGAGGGCGCTGGGGAGCCAACCTCCCACCGACCTGCCTGCCCGTTTTGTTTAATGATCTCTCGTTTTGAAAAATAATCTGTGTTAAATACACGCTAATAATCGTTTTACTTTAGAATGTGTTTAGAACTCTCCAGAATTATATTTGCATTCACTTTCACATTCAACGTTTATCATTTTGGCGTAGCAGCCAATAGGCTATCTTGCCGGGACTCCAGTTTGCTCAACACTACAGTGCTGGAATTTAAGCCAATGGTTCCCCGGTTGCTACGCAAAAACGTACATGTTTCGCCAATCACCATCATCAAATTTTATGGTTTGGCAGTGTTGAAAATATTGAGTAGCACTAATGAGTAGCACTAATGTAGTCGTGGGAGTTCAGCTAGCACTCAAATTTTGTTAGATCTCTACACCCTTCGAAATCCCTTCGAAAGAAGAACATTGGCTGAAAAACTAAAAAACGAATTGTTAAAGAACTCGGACCAGACAAGCCAGAAGTAAATATATAACCCAACAGGCGCAAGAAGGAGAACCTACAAGAGAACCTTTTCCCGAGGATGGTTCAACTGAAAGGCTTGGCTGACTAGCTGTGGGTATGCCAATGCAATCTTTCGCTTCCCTTGCTTACGGTTTAAAACAAGTGCTTGTGATAGTTTGTGGACACAGACAGGGGTGTCAGACCTGAAACATATACAGCAAATGCTGTTTAACCATCTGCAGAAGAGGAACATAGACTCTGTCTTCATCCCAGGGATCACTTAGAGGTTCACTTACAGCATCAGGTAGGCTATGATTTAGCCTATTGGCTGAAAACATGCTTATGTAGCATAAACAATAAAAACCTAAATCCACATGGCTGAGCACAATGGAACCTTTTATAAATATCACAATTTCATCAACGTGTTAGATTAGTGAATTTGTGATGAATCATGATAACATTGACTAGGCCCAACACAACAATAGCACATATTTTAATATAGTTCTGGATTTTTTTATATATGAGCAAAGTTCCTGTACAAATAAACATTCACTCATACATTCACTCCATCTACCTCTCTCATACACACATCCAACTGTCACAGACATCATATCTTAGTCTCTATCTACTCTTTACTCTGTCTCTTTCTCTACTTTCACACACACACACACACACACACACACCATCTATTTCTCCAACTCACCCACTTGGAACCACACACACACATGCACGCACACACGCTGTTATTCTCTTAGTCTATTCTATTTCCAATTCAATTCAAAAACATGGAAAGTTGTTACTTACATTGTCAAAGTATACATAAATAAATAAACAGTCAGGTGAATGGTACTGTAGACAGACTGTAAAAATGAAAATAATCTCTCATACACACACGCACACACACACACACTCAATTCAATAAGCTGTCTCTTTCACTCACATGACCATGTTTCAGACACATTTGCCATTAAAATAGTGATCTCAATAGGAACATAACCGTATGTAACTGTGTTTGCTGAGATTTTTTTGTTGTTTCTAACTTCTGAGCTGGATTACTGTTTTATACCAGTTAGTGTTAAAAATCATCTTTCTTCTCATACTTGGTAATCACTTCAAGAATGTTTTCCCACCCACTCAGAGCCTTCTCGCTCTCTCTAGTATCAACACACTGTTATCCATTATCAAATTGTCATTTTGTCTACAGTGAACTGTGAAGACATGCAGTCTACAGCTGGGGATTGAGAAAATAACTAGATTGTTGTATTCTCTATTATAAATTTAATCGTTATGCATAGCCAGCAGCATAGAGCCCTTTATTGCACTGCTGGTTTGCTTTTTTAAGCTAAGCAGGGTTGGGCATGGTTAATCCCTGGATGGGAGACCAGTGCTGCTGGAAGTGGTGTTGGAGGGCCAGTAGGGGGCACTCTTCCCTCTGGTCTAAAGATCATTCCCAATGACCCAGGGTAGTGATGGGGACATCTGTCCTGCGTAGGGTGCCGTCTTTCGGATTGGACGTTAAATGGGTGTCCTGACTCTCTGTGGACATTAAAATATCCCATGGCACTTATTGTAAGAGTAGGGGTGTTAACCCCGGTATCATGGCCAAATTCCCAACCAGGCCTCAACTCAATAATGGCCACCTAATAATCCCCCTCCTTCCTAATTGGCATATATAACTACTGACCTCTCCACCTGATAGCTGATGAGTGGTGAGCGTTCTGGCGCAAAATGGCTGCCGTGCATCACCCAAGTGGGTGCTACACATTGGTGGTGGATGATGTGGGCTTTCCCCCTCACTGTGTAAGAGTTTTGAGTTCCTTGGAAGAAAAGCGCTATATAAGTTGAATGTACTAGTATTATATGCACTTTCTATCTGGACACGGAGCATAATAAACCTGCAACTTGTTCAATATCATCAGCTAAAATGATAGTATTTTTAGACCACTGATATTGACTGGTTTGAGTTATTTTATTAGTATAGGCAAGGGACATGGGCGTTGCCATCATATATTTCGGGGGATGCAATAGAGCCACACATGCCTTTCATCACACCCATTTTTCATCCTCGCTTTCTCTGATGAAAGCTACATTTATGATCATTAAACGACAGTTCAGCAAAAAACAGTGCCCGTGTAGCCTATGTGCGTCACCTGTGTGGCTTTTAAAACTGAGCAGCGCTACTCTGCATCAACAGCTCACAATGTCTCGTTTTTAATTTATTGGCCTACATAAAATAGCGAATAACAAATACGAGTCGATGTGTGAAACATTGAAATTTACCCACACACAAATTGTTCATTGTGAATGATTTGATCTCCAGCTGGTCACCCTAAAATGCACCAGAATGCAGGAAATCACATCTACGAAATTCAAAATTTCTAGTGGAGAGACACAAACCGCCCCACCTACAGTATTTTTCACCAGTCGCCACTGCTCTGTGGTCACTAAAGATCCTATGGCACTATTCGTAAGAGTAGGGGTGTTAACCCCCATGTTATTTCCAATCTAGCAGTACTGTACTGGACAAGTTGTCACTCCACAGTTTGACTTGTTTATAGTTAAAGGGGAACACCATCGAAATTCTATAATTTGTCTATGGTCCTAAATTGTTTGAAGTACTTATTTCATGGTCTGGCTCATCAGTCAACTCTATCACTCAGGGAGAACAGGGTATAACTAGCAGTGCCAATACGAGACAAATGGTCTGTGCAGATGAATGCAATTGATACAACTTTGTGAAATAACGATCCTTTGCGTGAAAAATAAAATGCTCTTTCACCAAGAAAAATCCAAAATCTGGAAGCATAACTGCTTCCGGTACATGAAATATGCATTTTGTATGATAAATGTCAGTTGTGTGGTTTCAAACACCTTTTTTTACTTCTATGCCGATCTGAAAGAAAAAACAGATCACATGCCTCTTTCCGGCCCTATGCAGTGTTCTAAATTCATACTTCAACAGTTTCTAAACACAACATACCATTGGTCTATCAATTGTATATTCTTAAATCGGATATCCTCCCTGATTTAGAATATACTATTGACAAAGCAAAGTGTGAATTTAAAAAAAGAAGTCTGCATTCAGTTGTTTACAAGTTGAACAGTTGAACAAGCCTCATAGCAGACTGAAAGCAGGAAGCGGGCGCGACTTGGCTCGTCAGCAGGAAGGTAAGAAAATAGGTTTTAAACCATACAGTTGACTTTTATTATACAAAATGTATATTTTATGTGCCAAAAGCAGTTGGGCTTCATGATTTTGAGAAAGAACATTGGTTTTTCACACAAATGATTGATATTTCACAAAGTTGTATTAAACAAATTCATCTGCAAAGACCTTTTGTCTCCAGTTGACACTGCAGCCGTGCTACAGCTCTACCCTGTTCTCCCTGAGTGAGAGAGTTGAATGATGAGCCATAATGTCAATTAGGCACTTCAAATGATTTAGGAACATAGACAAATTATAGACTGTTGTCGGTGTTCCTCTCACTCTCCACTCTCTCAGCAGGTTAGGACAGTAGGAACGATGTGGACTGAAATAAGTCTGAGGTGCTAAACATAGCCTTCTGCATGTTCCGGTAGGAATGTATAATATTGCCAAAAAACATTTTGTCTTACCACCCCTTGTCACACACGTGACATATTGCTGACAAGGACGAAGTCATATTGTGTAAAGCTGTTGAAATCACCCATTATTAATAAGATGTTGACACAATGCACGCATGATTTGTTAACATCTGCTGCACAAGTGGTATTTGCTGTTTCAGGAATATACACTAGAGTGATGAAGAGCTGGCCGACTACACAGGGCAGATGCTTTGGTTTGAAGGATAACAACTCCATCTGATCACTGAGCACTCAGGATCCACAATGTTCCAGATCTGTGCCACACTTAACATAAATGGTAACACTGTCTCTATGCTTCTTCCCACAGCTTTTTAAAGTTAAAAAATGATATACGGTAACTATGTTATTCATCATATCACCAAAAAATGAATTAATGTTTGTAAAATCTGTCTATAAAGGGGAAACTATACAGCCTGGTCATGTTCAGCGATGCTGGTGGCTGGTGGGTCTATTAGTATATGAAAGCTGTAGGCCAAGGCTACTCAAAAATACTCTAAGACTTTAGCCAGGAGAGGGCCAGTAGGGGGCACTCTTCCCTCTGGTTTAAATATCATTCCCAATTCCCAATCGTTCCCTAGGCAATGATGAGGACATCTGCTCTGCATAGGGGAGTCGGGTATGGCTGCAGCCTGGAGCCTCCCGTCTCATGCCTTCCCGTCTCATGCCCAGGCGTGTCAAACGGTAAGTTCAGACGGTCAAAAATACGAAATCGCAAATTATTTTCACATGTGAATTCATATTGAGTCACATTTAAATTTGTGAGTATGTTTGTTGCAATCATTTGAAAATCATTTAAATTGTTAAATTTACAAGTTTAGCCATAAATATACTTTAACCATAAGCCTTAACCAACCCCTTACTCTAACCATAACCACTCTTAAACCTTGCTGTTAAGCCCATGTGAAATACAATTTTTACAAGTATAGCCATAAATATAGTTTAACCATATATTAACCATAAGCCTTACCCAAACCCTTACCCTAACCTTAACCACTCTGAAACCTTGCTGTTAATCCCATGTAAAATGATTTTTACTTCTTGACTTTTTAAAAGTATTTTATTTATTAGTATGATAGTCTGCATTTATTTAAGTATTTTATTAATTTGTGTGATTGCAGTTACTGTTTAGTTAAAAAACACCAAAGTAGGAAGAATAGCGGACCGGACGTGAGCTTTTAATTTGAAAGGTAGAAGCTCAGGCACCGCACCAGGAGGGAGGGCATGAGACGGGAGGCTCCAGGCTGCAGCCATACACTCTTGGCATAGGGTGCCGTCTTTCGGATGGTAAACAGCTGTACTGGCTCTCTGTGGTCATTAAAGATCCCATGGGACTCTTCGTAAGAGTAGGGTTGTTATGGGCAGATTCCCGAGCAGGCCTCACTTCAAATCATAGTCACCTAATAACCCCCTCCTTCCTAATTGGCATATATAACTAGTAACTACTCACCCAAGTGGGTGCTACAGTACACAAGGATGAGGTGAGTTCACCCTCACTTTGTAAAGCACTTTGGGTTCCTTGAAAAGCGCTAAGTTGAATTAATGTATTATTTATAAAGCCCATGACCTGAGTCACTTGTCTTTCCAAATGTACACCTAAATACCAAAGTAGCCAATATACAGTACAGAAGCATTTGACTTTGATGGTAATGTAAAGTAAATGACTGAAATGTGTTAATCTTTTTTTAATAATTAATTAATCTTATGTTCCAAGAAAATAGGATTTTTCATGTGTTTTGATAGAAACTGAAACCTTCATTCACCAAGGTGTCATTAAATTGCTAAGTAATGCTCATTAAAGCATGATTCATTACAGATTAGCTAAAAGACTTCATCATTAGGGCACTGAAATATCTGCTGAAAGAGTGGCTTCGCCGCTTTATTCAAAATATAAATAATAAATCAGTCATTTCCAACAATGATAGACATTACCAGTGGCAATGTCTTAGATATACTGTATTGTTTTATTTAATGCCACTTTGGAATTTTAATCAAAACATCCACATTTCTGTGTGACCCCAAACATTTGAATGCCAGTGTAGGGAGAAAATTGGTACAAAATCTGTAAGTGCATTTTTAATCATGACAATATTTTTTTTCAGGATTTAAGAAACTATAGTAGATGACTTACAGCCTAATAGAGCTGTCACAGCGCATCACTGTCCAATACCAGGACTAATGGTGAAGAGCTGTGCCTTGTGCTCATGAAAGCATGAAGTAATAGCAGAAATAAACTCAACAGATGAGGGAAAAGCAGGGGCAACTGTAACCGTAATATTACCCAGAATATATCCAAACAAGCTAAATTAAGTGAAATCTCTCAGTAAACCAACATGCATCTCCTTTTTTAAAACATCTCAGTCGACTTTCTCATTATTTGCACATTTTTTAATTAAATATTACTTAGCAACCTATTACAGATGTTTGAAAACAACTGGATGGCCAAGCAAATGTCTTACTCTAAATTTGAAATAAAACCATTACAAACTCTCTCTATGAAGATTTGATACAAGTCGGCGTCAGGAAATAAATGTGATAGAGGTTAATAGAGCTCCACACAAACAATGGAAAAATTTAATTTTTTTGTTTTTTAATTTTAACCTTTATTTAACCAGGTAAGTTGACTAAGAACAGTTTCTTATTTACAGCAACGACCTGGGAGCAATTAGGGTAAAGTGTCTTGCCCAAGGACACAACGACATTTGGCTCAGTCGGGAATCGAACTGGCAACCTTCTGACTACAAGTCTGACTCCCTACCCACTGAGCCATCTGTGGGTAGGGAGTATATAGCACTACATGGTGAAAAGATGTCATGGGTGAAAACATTTGAATCTCCCCATTGACTCCCAGCTCAATTAGCCTATACTTAAGCTATTCATTTTGTTTAATCACCATTTTTAGATAAAAATATTGGTGTGCTGTGCATGGATGTCAACCAGAATATACTTGTATGTTCTCGTCAACAATCCTCTCCATCATAGCTAAAAAAAGATGTGCTTCTACACACACATTTCTATATGCTAACTGATATCAGCCAATTTGATTAGGCATTAGTATTAACTTTTCTAGATATTAAAAGGACAATTTCTAAATGTTAAACAGTGAAACCAATGAAATATCAAAATCAGATTTAAGTCATTCCATTGTGGACCTGTTTTAATGAAGAAATCTTGAAGGATTGGACACATTCACTTCATTAGATCAGAGTTGTTTTACTTTGGCAGTGTCTTGTTTTCCCCCATTGAGGGACATTCCATTACGTTCCAGGGATCTCTTTACAGCATTTACAGTATGCCAGTGTGCTCAACATATTCACAGCATTTGCCATGACTCTCAAAATTGAGCTCAGGTGCATCCTGTTTCCACTGATCATCCTTGAGATGTTTCCACAACCTTATTGGGGTCCATATGTGGTTAATTCAGTTGATTGGACATGATTTGGAAAGACACACTCCTGTCTATACAAGGTCCCACAGTTAACAGTGCATGCCAGAGCACAGACGATGCAATGAAGTTTAAGGAATTGACTGTAGACCTCCGAGACAGGAGGTCAGATCTGGGGCACAGATCTGGGGAAGGGTACAGAAAAAAATCTGCAGCATTGAAGGTCCCAATGAGCAGTTGCCTCCATCATCCATAAATGGACAAATTATGGAACCACCAGGACCCTTCCTAGAGCTGGCCAGCCAGCCAAACTGAATGATTGGGGGAGAAGGGCCTTAGTCATGGAGGTGACTAAGAACCTGATGGTCACTCTTGACAGAGCTCCAGCATTTCTCTGGAGAGGAGATCCTTCCAGAAGAACAACCATCACTGCAGTACTCAACCAATCAGGCCTGTATTGTAGAGGCCAGACAGAAGCCACTCCTCAGTAAAAGGCACGAGCGCTTGCCTGGAGTTTGCCAAAATGCACCTGAAAGACTCCCAGACCATGAGATACAAAATTATCTGGTCTGATAAAACAAAGATTGAACTCTATGGCCAGAATGGCAAGCATCATGTCTGGAGGAAACCAGGCACCACTGATCAACTGAACAATACCATCCCTACAGTGAAGCATGGTGGTGGCAGCATCATGCTGTGGGGAGGTTTTTTCAGCAGCAGGAACTGGGAGAATAGTCAGGATCAAGGGAAAGATGAATGCAGCTATGTACAGAGACATCCTTTCTGAAGAGCGCTCTGGACCTCAGACTGGGGCATCTTCCAACAGGACAACGACCCTAAGCACACAGCCAAGATAACAAAGAAGTGGCTAAAGGACAACTCTGTGAATGTCCTTGAGTGAGCCAGCCAGAGCCCAGACTTGAACCCAATTGAAAATCTCTGGAGAAATTTGGAAATGGCTGTGCACAGATGCTCCCCATCCAACCTGATGGAGCTTGAGAGGTCCTGCAAAGAAGTATGGGAGAAACTGGCCAAAATAGGTGCACAAAGCTTGTAGCATCATATTAAAAAAATTTAGGCTGTAATTGCTGCCAAGGGTGCTTCAACAAAGTATTGAGCAGAGGCTGTGAATACTTATGTACATGTCCTTTTTTTTATTTGTAATAAATTTGCTAAGATTTCAAACACACTCCTTTCACATGGTCATTGTGGGGTATTGTTAGTATAATTTTGAGGGAAATAATTAATTTTATCCATTTCGGAATAAGGGTGTAATATAACAACATGTTGAAAAGGTGAAGCGCTGTGTATACTTTCCGGACATGGGTTACATACTGTAGTCTACAACTGATAGCTAGCTGCTGCTACAGTACTAATACAACTACTATTAGTTTACCAACGCTAACCACAGGCCAATTATTTTAAACGTGCAGGGGCTTGAGTGTTGGGAACAACCACATTTTAAATGGATAATAAAAATAAATAAAAACATGGTGAATTTGAGAGCTAAATTACCTAGCTGTGTGAATGGAATAGACACTTTTTAAATCCTGCAAGAAAACGCAAGACTTGATGCTTCTTTTTATCTTTACCAGTGGTCCTTAAACTTCTCCTGAGGGACCCCCTGCCATGCCATATATTAGATATATCCCAGAGCTAGCACACCTGAATCAACTTGTCAACTAATCATCAAGCCTGAAATGTACTTCAATACTGAAATGAGGTTCATTGGATTAACAGAAAATGTGCAATATGCATCAAAACTAAATTAGACAGGTGAATAAATTTGGGCACCCTTGTCATTTTGTTGACTTGAATACCTGTAACTACCTAGCACTGATTAATTTAAAATAATGTAGAGGAATCAGTCAAAGTTACGCCGGGGCTGTATATTTCAACAAGACAACGACCCAAAACACTGCTCAAAATCTACTCTGGCATTTATGCAGAGGAACAAGTACAATGTTCTGGAATGGCCATCCCAGTCCCCAGACCTGAATATCATTGAAAATATGTGGGGTGATTTGAAGCGGACTGTCCATGCTCGGCAACCATCAAACCTAACTGAACTGGAGATGTTTTGCAAGAACGAATGGTCCAAATTATCTTCATCCAGAATCCAACCACACATTAAAGGCTATAGGAAGCATCTAGAGGCTGTTATGTCTGCTAAAGGAGGCTCAACTAAATATTGATATGATATTGGTGTTGGGGTGCCCAAATTTATGCAACTGTCTATTTTCATTTTCAATGATATTGCACATTTTCTGATCATCCGCTACTGAAATAGTACTGTGTCTGTCAGTTATTTGATACATCAAAATGAAATTGCTGATCCAAACACCCAATTATTTATAAATGACAATCATGGAAATTGTCAGGGGTGCCTAAAAGTTTGCAAACGACTATATATGCAAAAGTTTAGGCACCCCTGACAATTTCCATGATTGTCATTTATAAATAATTGGGTGTTTGGATCAGCAATTTCATTTTAATTTATCAAATAACTGAAGGACACAGTAATATTTCAGTACTGAAATTAGCTTTTTTCGATGAACAGACGATGTGCAATACGCATCTACTTAGAAATGCTCATGCAAATGCTGAAACAATTCTCATCCATTCCTCCAGAGAAGAGCTGATGGATATTGCCTGCCACCACTCACACCATTTGCTTCTCATATGCCATGGTTAGTAATACTGTAAACCCTTAGAATGTGAGATCCCAGAACTACCTCTAAGTATTTAAAACTACCCCCAAAGGTGGAAACTTACCAGTTCCAAAATGTTGTGTGAGAAAGTCCTACTGTGAGAAACTACTGCTATTACTACTAATACAATATATATAACAATTAATATAATAACAATAATAAAACATATTATATATGTATATTAAATAGCACTTTTCCTTAAAAAGTGAACCTCAAAGAATCAATTTAGGGTTCTGGTGGTGACAGATGTTCACTTGTAAAATATCTTCCACCGGAGGGTTATGATTCTGATTATATCTAATTTGAGAGGTATTTTAGTACTGTTGAGGCTGATTTGTTGGTGTGTTTACATGTAATTGATGGGGCGGAGCGGTTAAACCAACTATTTTTATGATTACATAACTATTCCCAGACACATTGTTTTTGTGAGCTTAATTTGCTATTGATTCCTAATTGTCTCAAGCACAGTCAAGACGATTAAGTGAATGTTAGATTGCACCACTAATTCCCTCAAATCACCCCTCTAAGCTGAGCAAGTAGGAGAATGATTTTATGGCCAAGGACAAAACCTTGAATCCTGTAATCCAGGGGTTCTCAAACCTCTCATCGCCCCCCCTTCCCGGACAGGCCATGTTTTTGTTTTAACCCTGAAATATCACACCTGATTCAATCAATCACAGGCTTAATGTATAGTTGACTAATTGATTCAGGTGTGCTAGTTTATTGTTAAAACAAAAACTTGGCATATCTGGGGGGGCCTGAGGAGAGGTTTGGGAACCCATGCTGCAAAGATAATTTAATTAGGCGGACACTTCAGCCATGTGGCAAAATGTAGTGTGGTCTTACAAGAAATGTAAAGAAATGTACAGTATTACCTTTGGTGCAAATCATAATTGCACATCACTCAAAGTAAACCATCCCTACTCTAAGCATGGTAGTGACAGTATAATTATATGGCAATGTTGCTCATTGTCAGGGACTGGTGGCACTTGTCAGGATACATTTATTTTGAGGTTAATGGAACAATGGAGGTAATCCTGCTACTCTTTTTTGTATTCAGCAGAGCAACAACATGAACCACACAGCCAAAGTTACAGTGCATTGGCAAAGTAATATAAAGGTGTCAGAGTGTTTCAATGTAAATCCAACTTAAAAACATGTGACATTACTGTCCATCGACTATACAAGATGAATTTCAAAGACCTTGAAATGTTTTGTCAAGGATAGTGGTCAACTTTTGTCAAATGCATCAGAAGTTGATGGAGATCCATCTATCCAAGCACTCACAGCTGTAAATAGAATAGCGAATACCAATTATGCCTAATATAAGTATTACCTATGGGGGGAGGGTGTAGGTAAGTGAACTGAGCATTCATGAAACTCTCACGCACTTACAATAATTCAAAAAGGTTTAAAAGGGGTATAAAATAGGTATTGTTGACAGATTTCAGTGATCTGTCCAAGTCTGAAAGATTGCATATTTGCAAAGAGGGAATATGTAGGTGCAACTGAACTGAATGGGGATAATACACAAACCAGTGTAGTAGTGCAGATTGCAAAGCGCCTATCGTAGGCTATATACCTTCATCTCCCAACTCGTTGCTATTACGAGGTTGTCAGCTGTGTTGTCCTACCAAGGCACATTAATTGAGACAACATTCTAAATTTAACAAGGACCACTAGCTAGTGTAAACCTCAATTTGAGAATAATCACACAGAGAAAGCCCTGCCTGTATGGAAAATTCAAGAATAGTACTAAGTAAAACAGTAGCGTTAACGTAAATACTTACCTAAATGGTTTAAACGTCATAAGGCATCTTCTCACCATAGTTAAATAGTCTGAGTTTAGACTACTCATTTTCAGGAGAAGGCGAAAACACAAAATCTCCTGAACAGTGTAGGCTGTTTTACAAAGTGTCGTAAATTGCAGACGTCAACGTAATAGTTTTGAGTTAATTGAGCTTCATCCATACTTTGATTTCGGAACGGGATGACAAAACGTGCACGTGCTTGATGTAGTAGGCAAAAGTTCCGGAGAAATATCCGCGTACCCAGCTGCATAAGCTACAACAATAGTTTGCCTCCGCTTGAAACTAGTCCGCCAACCCTATGTCCTGTACACGGGGTACTACCCGTTCTGTTGGAAAACAAGTCATCTTCAATTCAGTCCTGTCAATGTAAACGTTTTACGTGTTTCAAATAAAAGAGAGGGAGGTAGAGTTATCAAGTGTGTAAGTGCGTAGCAAACGTTAAATTTGCTAGGTGTTATGGAGACGAATGCTGTTTCTTTCATTGCCGAAGCCGCAAGTGAGCAGAGCACACTGTGACAAGCTCATTCACTGGCAGTGTATTTCCAGATTGTCCAAGTAGCTTTTATTGTCTATTGCAGCGCCACCTAACGAATAATAATTTAACCAAAGTGACATAATACTCATTTTATAAAATGTCCCAGTTGATCATGTATGGAAGTCTACATACAATACATACAAATAGTTTATACGTTTTATTTTGGAGTTTGTTTTGTATTAGGCAGCAGAGACCAAACATAAAGTTTAGACTTTGATCAGTATTTTACGCTGAACACGTACAGTACAATAATTTCTGACACCGTAATGACGTTTTCAGCACCATGGCCAGTTCCCTTTGCCGACAAAAGCAGAGAGCAACAGCGGCGCTCAGTGGCCTGCGTGAGGAACACTTAAACGGTCTATAGTTACCATGGCAATTTAGGTAGAGCCTATGAAAAGATCTGCAAATCTGCACCTACAAGGCTGCCTATAGTTATTTTTAAATGTAAAATGTTTGGTTCTGATAACATTCTGTATTTAAGCAATACAATTGACAAAATACATTTACATTTTAGTCATTTAGCATATGCTTTTATCCAGAGTAACTTACAGTAAGGGCATACATTTAAAACACGATGAAACAACCATAAATTAGTAGTGAGTTCATTCTAATCATTAAATTAGTAAACAGCAAAAGGCTCAGCTATAAAAGTCAACCATAGAAATAATAAACATAAAGCATATTTTAGAAAGTAAACAAAGAGCAAAGGTAATGCTTGTGGAATTCATTTATGTACTTATTGAAAACGATGGTTTTTAGATGTTTTCTGAAGATGGGTAGAAACTCTGTTCTTCTAGCCTCCAGCGGAAGCTAGTTCAATCATTGAGGTGCCAGGTCAGAGAAGAAGGCCAAGAGCCCAGAACTGACGGAATGAATAGCAAGTGTTGGCATATTGTGTTTGAGCATTACCTGAAGTTAGGGAGGAAAGGCTCCTCTTGTTTCTCTTAAGGCAACCATCATGGCCTTGTAGTGAATATGATGTTCAAACAGAAGCCAGTGGAGTGTGCAAGGACCTGGGGTGATATGGTAGAACTTGGAAAGGTTAAACACTAGACGGGCTGCTGTGTTGAATAAGTTGTAGCAGTTTGGTGGCACATGCTGGGAGCCCTACCAAGAGTGAGTTGCAGTAATCCAAATGCGAGATGGCGGTTGCCTGGATTACTACCTGTGCTGCTACCTGGGTGAGTTGAGTTCATACTCTGCAAATGTTATAGAGCATGAACATGCAGAACCGAGTTACAGCCTTGATGTTATCAGATGACTGGGTGTCGTCTGGGTCACTCCAAGTTTCTTAGCCCTCTGGGAGGGGGACACTGTGCAGTTATCAACTGTGATGGACATGTCCTGGAGAAGAAATGCTTTCCCGCGGAGGAAGACATGACTGAGCTCCCGAGAGTTATTGTCAACTGATCACCAACAAAGAGCAGTAAAAAGTGATGTGGTATCACACCCATGGTATTCAGTTTCTTATAAATGAGTGGATTTGGATCCTGAATGCTGATTGCCTGATAGGCATGATATATGTTAGGAATATGGCACAAGGAGGTGTTCATGCCAATATTCAATGGCTAAGCACTGTGTCCAGGCCCACCGTGATGCCTTTTGCCTGAAAACAGCTCATAACCATGGTATATTGGCCATATACCACATCCACTCATCCTGTTTCAGGATTCAAAGCACCCAATTTATAAAACAATTTTACCACACATTTAAATAGTTACATATAGGTCTTTTGATTTGTCTTTGCTAGTATTTTATTTTAGATCTGTACAGTAAGTTAGCCATGCTAGAAAACTAGTTTGATAGCCAGCTAATGTTTTTGTTTTAATCATTGATAAGAACACACCAGCTTTTCTTTGTTTAACTTGGTTCCAGAGCTTTTTACACCATTATGTGATTTGTCTGAAGTGTGAGAGGAGTTCTCGTGGATAGAGGCGTGCAGCAATGCTGAGGAATAGAGGTCATAGTGAGGACACCTGGAGACTATTCTTAACTTTATGCTAATGCTGCTAAGAGTTATTGAGGCATCATCCAAGTGTGTGCCACACAGAATGGAAGAAGTATAGCAGCTGTCCAGGCCTTCTATCTGCATCCAGCATCCTCTGATCGGTCAAACCACATCCGTATCTATCATCAGACAAAGCTGCTTTCAAACACCTGGTCTCTGTTGGTTGACCTCATAATTAACAGTATTTATTTTTCCCCTCAAAGCATTCTATTGAAAGCTTCATAGAAATTCAATACATGAATATTATGATATCGCAAACTAGGTATTCATAGCAGGCTGCAAGGTGACTGGTAGGATCCAAACCATTTAAATTATATTATTTAATACAAATCCATACTACATACTGTTGAATCGCAATCGGTTGACTGTTCTACATATAGATGATCAGGCCTCCATTCAGCTTTCCATCCAAACTTTACTCTGCCAGGCAGCTATCAGCAGAGGGAAAAATATATATCTGTAGGGCATCCTGTCAAGAAAACATGGTCTGTGACCAACATACATAGACAACAGAGGCGTCATGCCCATTGAAACTAAGGGGGCACGTGCCCCCTCAGATTTTTGAGCCAAGTGGACTTTCCTTTTAATATCTGTATTTGTGGGCACATGTTTCTGTGTGTTGTGGACACTAGAGATGCGAGGAATGGCCAATTATTATTTCATCCGCAACCGCATCACGAAACTCATGATGCAAGGCGCTGCTGACGCGAGCCGCGAGGATAGAAAGCTCTTGACTCAGAATATCAGCAGTAAACTCCTTCTCCGATCAGCGCACAGGAACAAAAATAAATAAATAGCCTAAATAAAATGGCAAACCTGACCTTATCTGACTAGGCTACTTACAATATTATGGTTACACTTTATTTGGAGAGTCTGACATTCCATCTGTATGTGCTCTACAGATAGTTTGTTG
Organism: Umbra pygmaea; assembly: GCA_016801145.1. NCBI lineage: Eukaryota > Metazoa > Chordata > Actinopteri > Esociformes > Umbridae > Umbra > Umbra pygmaea. The sequence goes on from JACXGM010017069.1 coordinate 19,865, forward strand.
ATGAAATGACTATCAACAAACTATCAACAAACCATCTGTTGATAAGCAACTAATTGTGTATTTTAAGGGTAGGGGTAAGTTTAGAATATGTTTTAGGGTAATGGTTAAGGTTAGGTTTAACATAAGGGGAATGGTT
>JACXGM010017070.1:0-20000 GCA_016801145.1 Umbra pygmaea
TATAAGCTAGAGATAATATAAAAATGGCATAGGTAATTGGTCTCAACATTTGGTCACGGTAGGTAAGGGTTGGGATGGGTGTGGAGTGTAGGGGCAATAATAATAAAAAAACAAAAAAGTGGGATTGGAAATGATGCACAATATAGAACAATGACAACCATGTTGTCAAATACTGAAGCTGACCTTTCCCCCAAAAAAATAAAAAAAATAAAAAAATAAAAATAAAAAAAATATGTTTGAATCGCTCAGATATCTTCATCACAAGTGAAGTTATATAATTTTAAAGTTGACATGTGTCAAAACGTGATAAGGGAGAAGATTCCATTCTGTTTCATTCTAATTGTATTGTGATGCATGAGGGAAAAACCAACACTCAGTTTGACTGTTTCAATCACATGGTCTACCTATGAACTATTGTTCAAACATTATCTGCAGATATTGGTTGCATTTAATTAAAACTACTAGAACCAATTATTATGCTAAAAAATCATATATGGAAATAAATATAAACATGTACAAGCTAGAATGTGTCTTATCTTAAATCTACTGCATAGGCTTTAACCTTAATGAAATTTTATATTAGTAGTTCAGTAAGTTTAGTACAGCTTTGTCTTATCGTACTTGTTTTATTCTCTACATTGGCGATGCTCTCCACATCTATCCGATATGGAGTTGGCTGTCAATTGATTCGTTAATGACTACTGATTTAGTAATCTATTCACTCAGATAAATCAGCTGTTGGCAACATTGACCATATTAATGACAATTAAACTGTCATCAAGCTGCTACATTGCTATCTATTAGGCTGTCATTGTTGCTTGAATAAATTTCAAGTTCAAGTTCAACCAGGAGCAGAACGTGAAGATGCGAGTGGAGGGAAGGGGCTTGCTACTGCCAGAGCCTCTCACTTCCAATAAAGATGGATACAAGTTACAGGATATTCATTTCTGATTAAAATGTTAATTACTGCAATGAAAATAGCCTATTTTCTTAACTTGCCAGTTAAAACTGATAAGCACTTCGCAGCATGGGCTGAACCCTCTTCTAAAAATAGGACTGTATTTTGCTGTAGCGTAAATGGAAAGGAAATCCTTTAGTTCATAATCACGTTGTGAATGTAAATGTCAGTTTAAAAAGGCTAGATTAATAAAGTTATTTTTGAGTTTAATACAGTCTGACCTTCGCTGATCAGATGTTTAGGTCTGTCTGCTGCAGCACTCAGAAAGCAGCCAACGTAACTAAGCTTTCGTTTTGAGAAGGCTTTAAAATCTGGCTTGCTAACATGTCCAAACACTATTGAACTATTCTTCAATAGTAATCATGGGTTTTTGTACATTACAATGAAGTTAGAGGGATACTTCACCGATTAGCATTTAGCTTTGTATGAGTAGAAACGTGGTAGTATTTTCGAATGACCATGTTTCCCTCCCTCATGTCCCCCTGAGACGCCAAGGATCCATAAATATCTCTGTTGTGTGTCTGGAAAAAACAACAATGTTTGCATCATCTGAGGCATTTTTTTCAGACACAAAGACATTTCTCATCTCAGGGGGACATGAGGGAGGGAAGCACGGTCATTAGAAAATACTACAAGGTTTCTACTGATACAAAGCTTAAAGCTAATCTGTGAAGTATCCCTTTAAGGGTGTAACCTATACAAAACATCAAAAAAAATGTTTTTACAGGAAACACATTTTCAATATTTTTTGGCTTATAGCCAACAATGAGTCGGCGCAACATCTGATGGGTTCTTACAGACCGCCACACATGTAGCTCTGAACTACTGTAACATGCTATTCTACCCATAGTGTTTTCTGTTCTACACAAATTTCTACCAGAAACATTCTAGCTCTCGATGTAATATGTATAATCTACACTCAACTAGTTAACTTTTAAAGGCATGAAATATAGTGAACTCTAATAGATCATGATCTACTGTTAACTGCAAGAGAGCATGAATACCAGTGATCTCGAAATTCGAACCAATATGCTGTGGCGGTACCTTTCTCCAACTCGTCCCTCGTCTGCTGGTTTGTCATGCTGGTGTATGGGATAACTCCCCTGGAGAACGCTTCCCATAGCAGAACTCCAAAACTCCATACATCACTCTCCATGCTGTACCTCCCTAAAATATAGGCAGAGGGCAGCATTGAAACAGCTATTTCATTTCATTGTGATCTTAAAAACATGGAGGAAATTAAGAGACCACTGCAAATTGTTGTTAAATCAACCCCATCTCTCTGGTCACCCCAAAGGCCCATACCTCCTTTGGCCGCCACTCCTTCCAGTTCTGAGCAGCTAACAACTGGAACTGACTACTGCTTCTAAAGAACGACTGTCAGAGCTACTGTCTGAGCTACTGTCTGATCGCTGTACTCATAAAGTATCTTAGTCATGTCGAACGGCTTATTTTGCACAAACTCATCGCCACAATCAACGCTCAAGTGTGACCTATTCCATTGATATTACCATGCCACTTTGCATACAGACTGATCTACCTCTTAAATGTAGACCTCATTTGAACAAACTGTACATATACCTTCTAACGTATATTCTTGAGTCTGCATTCTGGCTTATTCTGTACTTCATGTGAAGATTTATGTCGTCTTGCACTACTGCATAATATCTTGGCCAGGTCGCCGTTGCAAATGACAATCTGTTCTCAATCAGCCCACCTGGTTAAATAAATGGAAAATAAAAAAATTGAAAAAATAATTTGGAAAAAAACGATGATTTGCAGTGGTCTCTTTATTTTTTCTTTCAATTGTTTTGCATCACAGGATCCTTTGAGACACCTAAACACCCCCAAATCGTGATTCCAACATGACAGAGACTAAAAACTACTTTTTCATGCCTTTTGTAACTCCAAACTCGGCCACCGTAACTATCCAAATTTTACTCCACTGGCGTCACTGGGGTGTTTTTGAAAACTACAGCTAGATTTAAGGGAGGTGTTCAGTTGACTTCCTGATCTTTATTTGCCCTGCCCTTAAATGCAGTTGATTCGAGAAGGCTGTCATTCCGATTTAAGTAAAACCTCCGTAGTGAGTAGGAGAGTTGCATTATTCCATTAAATACATTAATAAGAACAGTTAGAGAGGGATATTGTTTTCTACAATGGCTAGTGCAAGTGATGAAAAACAATAAGAGCTGGACGATTTCAACTTTGATTAAGTGTCATTGAAAGGTAATATACAACCATATATACTGCCTGTGTGTCAGGTTGCCCTTGTGTGTAAGTAGTTCTGTTAGTAAGTGAGAACTTTGTTTGTTACAGTGAGTGTTGATGGGCCTATTAAAATGTGGAGTTGTGCTTGTTTGTAGTGGCCGATATTGTGTGTTTTGTTAGTTACTATTGTGATTGTTTAATCACTATATTCCTCATTAACCTTTTTTTCCTTTCTTTACAGGGAGTTGGGGAGTAGTTTCGAGTTGCCCAAGGGTGTACATCACACGCTGGCACTACTCGCTTGTTTAGGCACACTAGTTAGACCTGGGTGGGCCACCAGCTGTAAGTTTGGTTAGGGCGCCTTGATCGTGTGCCAGATAGGGATTGTGAAATTGTGTGCTGGGATTATATTTCTTTCTTTGCTTTGGTTCCATCCAGCCCTCCCCCTCTCCCTCCATACCTCTTTAACTGACTTCAGGGGGTCTTTGAGCAGTGGGTTTTCAGGTGAACAATGTGGGAACTGCCCAGCAATGGCAACAGAGACAGAAAGTGTTTGTTGTACAGAGTAGGACAGGGCTACATTTTTGCTTTCAAATATCTCCAGCCAAGAAGATGATTACATATGTTTGATAGATCATCCGAAGTTCTAGGCTCACATTGTCAAGGTGGATGGGAAATTTCGTCAATATCTCGAAAACTAATTGGAAATACCACCCGGGCCCAGAGGGTCTAGCACTAGCAAAGGTAAGGTGCCGGTTAGCATGATCTAGCATGTATTGTTTGTGTGTATACTTGGATGAACACAACGTAAAATTAAAACTTTTAATGGTCACAGATTACTGATCAATCTGTATCAATTGGAGCTAGCTAGATGCAATAGCTTTCTAACAACTTTGGTTGAATTATTGTCATTACAGGGTATGGTGAATGGCCAGGGTGTGGCCAGCAGAGTATGTGAGCAGAGCGGAATGGGAGCAAGGAGTGAAGCGGACCCAGTTATACCGGAGTGCGGAGCGATGTTTGAGCTGCCAAGAAGGCTCTCGCTCAATATCGCTGCAGTACCACTCCAGTAGTGCTCACTTCACATGGTCAGGACATGCCAAGCCTAATGAGCCTCTACATGTGTAGGTTCACTTTCCTGGCTAGTGTACAGACTTTCATGAGTTAGGATCAAACCAGATGGGGGCGCAGGTGTAACTTTTGAAACTTAGCATTTTTATAGCACAACCATCTAGTCAGAGACATTTGACCAGTTCAAAAGTTCAGTGTAAACTGCAGTGCAGTGCTAGCTGGAGAGTACCATAATTGAGGGCTTCAGGGGCTGTCCATTTGACAGGGATCTGTCTATGGGTCCCTGCAGCAGAGTACACCCCATCTGGCTGCTCACGGGACATCCCAAAGTCACTGATCTTCACAACGCTTTGTTCGCTCACCAGGCAGTTACGGGCTGCAAGGTCCCTGCAGAGACAGATGGAGAGACAATGTTAAAAAACAAGTAAGACATCAAGAGGGTTGAAGGGAAACTAAAGGGAAGACTATCAGTGTTAACATTAATGTCAACACGCCCACAAAATTCCACTCTCAGAAAACACACCGCGCACTCACAACACACCGCGCACTCACAACACACCGCGCACTCACAACACACCGCGCACTCACAACACACCGCGCACTCACAACACACCGCGCACTCACAACACTTCTGAGCATACAACAGCTGTAGCAGCTGTATTAGAAACAGAATCCTCTGGAAATACATAGATTATGCTTAGAGATGTTCTCTTGTTTGTTCTTTTAATTTACTAAGATTTTATAAGATTTTCCTTCTGAGTTTTATCAAATTCTACCCATGACAGAAGATAAACCAAGGACAAAGACACAGAGAAAAACAAAAGACCGCAGATAAGCTGCCATTTGTCATTAGTGGCATCCCTGATCCTGTCTAAACAGGTAACAGGCCATAGCACAGCAGGAATGTGTCTCTGCTGGATTCATCACCCGGCAGTCTTATGATAAGCCAGGTTCTAGGCCTGTGACTTTCCTCTACCAGGTCCTCAGAACCAGCAGCTTAACTCTCTCAGTATCAGGCCAACTAGTGCCATAGTAAAGTTGTACAAAACCGCACTACCACCGTATCACACTAACGGCTCCAAAATCTGATTTATCATCTACAATCAGCTTGGAGATAGGAAAGGATCATTTTTCTGCAATCAAAATAAAAAATTTCACATTGTAAAGAGGCCTAAAGTAACAAAAACATCTGAGCACTTGATTCAACTCCCTAGCCTCTTACCGGTGGATACATTTCTTGCTCTCGAGATACTCCATGCCAGATGCCACATTCTCCACCATTTTAAGCAGCATACTGGACTTCAGGTTGTGACCTTCACAGCGTAAGAATGACAGGAAATCTCCCCCTAGGAACACAGAAACATATTTTAAACATATTAACACATTGTAAATTAGAAAAGAACGTAAAAAAGGCACTACAGCGGTACAGTGTTGCCAGTCTCACCCTGTACCAGCTCCATTATGATATAGATGGGTTGTTTCTGGGTGCAGACACCAATCAGCTTTACTATGTTCGGGTGGTCATACTGCTTTAGGATCCTGAAAGAAACCGACAGAACACATGCTGACTGAGAATGATAATTGGACCTAAAGGGAGACACCGTAACTTGAAGAAGAAAAAGACTGACCGGGCCTCCATGAGGAATTTGTTCTTGTGTTCTGGGGCCAGGTTCTCTCTGCAGGCTTTCACAGCTACAGGGGTGTTATCAGATCGCAGACGACCACTGTACACCTCCCCAAAGTTACCCTGGAAAACAGACACACCTTAGGCTTCACTCAGTTTAATGCACACCAAGTACATATGAGCCTCTCACAATTCAAAACAGTCACCTGGCCAATGCTCTGCCCCAGGAGGACGTCGTCATGTTCCAGAACCCACTTGTCCTGGAGGATTAGAGAAGCAAAAAGAGAAAAAGTTTGATCGTTCTGAATGTGTATGGATTGAATATCGATGGGGCCTCCAGAAAATCCCATTAACTCTGCAAATAGGAGTGTTAAATACAGCACATTGCAACAAGATGGTCAAAGGTTTGTTGTGTCGTATAATGGTTCCAAGGTAGGGGGCTTTTCTCGTGGGGAGAACATTGAATCCTAATCTCATTCTTAGACACTTCAGCTTAAACATGCCCATTATTAGCGCAGATATGAGCATATTATTTTGCAATGGAAAAATATCAACATAGTGTCAGATGTCTATTGTTGCTTTGTAGGCAAGTGGCATGATCGTGCTCTGGATTTAAGCTTCTACTGGAAGCCTGTTGAGTGTGCAGAGGAGCCGTGTGAAATTGGACATATGTGGCATCCTGAACATGTTGTAGTGGTATTAGGAAACAAATAGCCAGCCCTACCAACAAAGACTTATAGTAGTCAAGACTTCAGAATAGTGCCTGGATTACTAGTGCGCCTCCTACCACACCAATATTGTAAATCACAAGTATTCATGAAGAAGAGAAAGCTCTCAGTCTTGTTGAGGTTGAGCTTGAGGTGATGAGCAACATCCCGAAACCAAACATACTAGACAAAATATCCAGGATACCAAAAAAATAATGACTTTCAACCTGACTATTTTGGGTGCAAATACAAGCACATTGCAAAATGCAAGCAGCGACCACCTCTTGGCCATTGACTCCTCTAATACATTGGTGAACAATGGTAGATTGTAAGAATGACAGGAAACATAGTGCCACTGTGTGTAAGGAATCACTGTTCCCTCCAAATCGCTGTGAAATATATTTAAAATATCAATAAATATTGCTTCAACGCCGGTCGGCAAACAGTGAAAGTCAAACAGTGCAAGTGGGAAGTGGGGAATTGGGGAGCGAGGTCAAGTTATTTTTTAAATGGATATTGGGTGGATATTTGGTTTCTCTTGTCAATCCATAGCCATGAACTGCTTGGCTCAATAGTTCTAGATGAAACTGAACAGACACAAACTTCACCTCAGTAGTTTGGGGAAGGTTGGTTTAAATAAAAAACTGTGTTGCTGCATTTAACATAGCTTTCAAATGAAGAATATGTTCTGCATGTTACTTCTTTAACAAAAAGTTACTTGTTGTACAGCACAGAATGAGAAAGACAGGTGAGGGATTTTAATTAGTGCTGCTAAAGCCTAACATGTGGAACAATTAAATAATAAAAGGAATGTATATAATTATAGTATTATTACTAGAGAGACAAACATGTGGAACAATGAAATAATAAAAGGAATGTATATAATTATAGTATTATTACTAGAGAGCCAAACATGTGGAACAATTAAATAATAAAAGGTGTATATAATTATAGTATTATTACTAGAGAGACAAACATGTGGAACAATTAAATAATAAAAGGAATGTATATAATTATAGTATTATTACTATAGAGCCAAACATGTTGAACAATTAAATAATAAAAGGAATGTATATAATTATAGTATTATTACTAGACAGCCAAACATGTGGAACAATTAAATAATAAAAGGAATGTATATAATTATAGTATTATTACAGGAGAGACAAACATGAGAGTGTTGTTCATCTATCATTTTAGTAATTGAAAAGAAAAACATTAAGTTGAATGAAGGACAACAATGATGAAAACGAGGGACTTTTAGTGTTAAAGGTAAACTTAACAATTGATTTCAATTAACCTGTGGTTGTGTATGTGCATGTGTTACCTTTACTATAGCTGTCTTCAGGACTATTTCAGATCTTTTGGTGATGTATTGTGACGATACCAGGTGATGTATCAGCAATGGAATGGTCTGGAATCCCTCTCCGTCCAGACGGTACATATTCTAAACACACAACATTGTGTAACTACTCAAACTGTACAGACATTATCATATTGTAAACACACACCGCTGTGTAACTACACAAACTTTACAGACATTATCATATTGTAGATACACACCGCTGTGTAACTAGACAAACTGTACAGACATTATCATATTGTAGATACACACCGCTGTGTAACTACACAAACTGTACAGACATTATCATATTGTAGATACACACTGCTGTGTAACTAGTCAAACTGTACAGACATTATCATATTGTAGATACACACTGCTGTGTTACTAGTCAAACTGTACAGACATGATCATATTGTAGATACACACCGCTGTGTAACTACACAAACTGTACAGACATTATCATATTGTAGATACACACTGCTGTGTAACTAGTCAAACTGTACAGACATTATCATATTGTAGATACACACTGCTGTGTTACTAGACAAACTGTACAGACATTATCATAATGTAGATACACACCGCTGTGTAACTAGTCAAACTGTACAGACATTATCATATTGTAGATACACACTGCTGTGTAACTGTACAGACATTATCATATTGTAGATACACACTGACACTCACATCTATGCTCTGGATCAGGAAGTGTCTACAAGTATCCCTCCAGTGGACAGAGAGGACGTACTCCTGTTTGCCCTGACTCTGTCTGACCAGATAGTCTCCATCCTGCTTTAGTAGTTCCTGGACCTCCAACCTGGGGATGGCTCCATGGTACCAGGCCTGCTGCTCCAGGGGGCGCTCTACTTCTGGTACAGGACACAGCGCAGGGGGCACCTGTGTGTGTGTGGGGGGGGGGGGGTCACACATCAAGGTGAATGAAGGGCAGAACAAGTACAACCAAAACATGTAGCGAACAGTGTAATCCTGGGACTCAGTTATGAAAAGGATCTGACCAGATGCTAAATGGGTGAGCATACAGTGCATCCGGAAAGTATTCACAGCACTTCACTTTTTCCACATTTTTTCACATTCTAATTAGTATTATTATTTCCCCTTAAAATTCTACACACATTACTTAATAATGACAATGTGAAAGAAGTGTGTTTGAAATCTTACCAATTTTATTAAAAATAAAAAAATTTAAGAGCACATGTACATAAGTATTCACAGCCTCTGCTCAATACTTTGTTGAAGCACCTTTGGCATCAGCGTCTTTGTGTATGCTACAAGCGTACCACACCTATTTTTGGGCAGTTTCTCCTATTCTTCTTTGCAGGACCTCTGAAGCTCTATCAAGTTGGATGGGGAGCATCGGTGGACAGCCATTTTCAGATCTCTCAGAGATGTTCAATCGTGTTCAAGTCTGGGCTACGGCTGGGCCAATTAAGGACATTCACAGAGTTGTCCTGTAGCCACTCCTTTGTTATCTTGGCTGTGTGCTTAGGGTCGTTGTTCTGTTGGAAGATGAACCTTTGCCCCAGTCTGACGTCCACAGTGCTCTGTAGCAGGTTTTCAGCAAGGATGTCTCTGTACATTGCTGCATTAATCTTTCCCTCGATCCAGACCAGAAGCGTCATGCACCTATTTTTTAACGGGGGACAGTGTGCACAACACTTGGCTCAAAATGGGCATGACGCCTCTGATCCTGACTTGTCTCCCAGTTCCTGCCGCTAAAAAACATGCCAACAGCATGATGCTGCCACCACCATGCTTCACTGTAGGGATGGTATTGGCCAGGTGATGAGCGGCGCCTGGTTTCCTCCAGACATGATGCTTACCATTCAGGCCATAGAGTTCAATCTCTGTTTCATCAGACCAGAACATTTGTTTCTCATGGTCTGAGAGTCCTTCAGGTGTCTTTCGGCAAACTCCAGGCTGGCTCTCATGAGCCTTTTACTGAGGAGTGGCTTCCGTCTGGCCACTTTACAATACAGGCCTGATTGGTGGAGTGCTGCAGAGATGGTTGTTCTTATGGTTCTCTTCTCTCCACAGAGAAACGCTGGAGCTGTGTGCCTTTTCCAGGTTGTGCCTTTCCAAATCACGTCCAATCAACTGAATTAACCACAAATGGACATTGTAGTTGTAGAAAAGGTATGATCAGTGGAAACAGGATGCACCTAAAATTTTTTATGAATTTTCTAAGATATCAAAAAACTTATTTCACATTGTAATTATGGATTATTGTTTGTAGAATTTAGAGGGAAATAATGAATTTTTTCCATTTCAGAATAAGGGTGTAACATAACAAAATGTGGAAAAACGCTGTGAATAATTTCCGGAAGCACTTTAAGGTAATAATCTGGCCACTGAATAGACACAAAGACAGCACATAAACCAGCTTTTACAGATTCTGAGCAAGAATGATTATGTATGTTGCATCACTGCTGTGACCAGAAGTGACCATTCTGGAATGAACAAACACTGACCGTATATTTGGGTTTGAACAGGCCACTGAAGTGGCTTATGATGCCATCCATAGTGAGGCTTCTAAGGCCGTCAGTCTCCTGAAACAACAGTGCACAGTCATCATCAGTCTGTCTTTTAGCTATGGTCCTCACCACCACAGGCTAGAACAGCAGTCAGTAATCACTTCAAACCATCCACACACAAGGAAACAATGCTACAAAAACAATTTGTAGAAAATGTCAGAAAATAACTTGTTTCCTTTAGAGAGGATCTGGAGGGAAAACAAACTATTATATGCAACTGGGTGGATGAATGCAATGGAGCAAACCGCATGACAGAAGAATGCCAAGCATCAGGTTACTCTGTTTCAGTAAAGGTGGAAGTTTCAGGAAGGAACACGAGGAAAGGTTTATTGAAGTACACAGAAGACTGGTTAAGTCAGTCTGGAGTTCAGTATGGTTGCATAATCTCTTACATAATAGAACACCAACATGTGAAGTACCTGATATGAAATTAGTTATAAAATGAAGACTGTTAAAAAAAGCTAAGTGTGCCTTTTTAGGGGAAATAATTGCCTTGGTACACCTTTCAACTCTTTTTCCTTTACAGAATTAGTCGTTGGTAGAATTTTCTTTTGCTGGTCAAACAGATGCAATCAGGTAATTAAAAAACATCTATGTAATGTAATTCCTCCTATATACACATACTAACTTAAGGCTTCTGTATTGAACAAGTGGTGTGATAAGGATCCAACAGATTAGTGACGCATGCTTGAGGAACCATGTGAGCGATGTTCCACCATACCACACCTGAGAGAGTGCCAAACAGACAAGGCTTAAAAGGGGAATGTGACATACCAAATTGGGTGTGGAGATAAATTGTAGCACTCAGGGATGGGAATCAGGACACAGCCACGTAATAGATAAAGTTATCTCTGATTTATTTTAAACAAAAACTATCCCACAGGAGATAACAAAAACATATATATAATACAAACTGAAAACGCCAAAACCCTTAGGACTGTAAATAGACTTTCAAGAACTTGAAAACACAGCAGACTAGAATAGACAGGGTACTATGAATATTATTGAAGTACTCACAAGACTTGATAGTGCTAGCAACTGACAAGAACACGAAACAACGACAATCTTTAATGAAAAGCAAATTAACTCTTGACAGACTTTAACTAAAATAAGAGAGTGATGACTAAGATAGTTCCGCTGTGGACACAATTAACAACATGGATTGGATAATAAGGACACGTGAAGGAATAATGGGAACAGGAACTAAACAAAACACAGGAAGGAACATCTATTAGCAAAACAATACAGGGAAGGACAAAAGACCTGTGATGGGTTCAAGAACTCAAAAAGGAATACATGAAGGGACTAAAAGTAAAACCATATACACAGGGAATACTACACTACACATAAAACCAGGAATAAAGAACTAATAAAGGAACCGTTAAACACTTAGACACACATCTACACAAACACAATAAACTGTCCAAGGGTCTGAAGAGGCATAGGCAGTCAGGTGAAACGTTACATAATTTTGGAAATAAATAGGTGAATAAGAATAATGTTGAGGTGAAGACATCTACCAACAAATATACAAATATTTACTTACACTGGAATTAATATTGCAGACTTTTTCGTCACTTTCTTACAAAAACAACATATGTTTGGTAATGACTCCTCTCAAGGTGCAGAAGGTACAATTCAGATACTGTATTAGTAACTCTTTTTCTGCTGATTACAAGATAGTTAAGTAATTAAAAATCAATGACTGCAATTGACTGATTTGGCTACAATGAAAATCCATAGAAGTGACAAACCTCAGTTCACTTTCTATGGTCCGCCTATTTCATACCGCATACTGTTATGTACAGAAACTGTTATGTTTCTCCTTTCAAACATTTGACACATTTCTTTCATTTAAAAATGTGTGACTTGAAAAGATTGTTGCAATCTGTTTCCTATTATATTTTAGAACACTGAAACTAAATGAATTACGAAACTTATTATTATTATTATTATTATTATGGTGACATTGGTTCAATGTTGGGATATAGTATTTGTAAGACTCTTGTGGACTGCACAACATATTACATTTTTTTCAGTTCTTAATAATATTTCCTAATCATAAACCACCTTCCCCTAATAACTAAATGCATTTGATTTTCAGTGATTTAAATTTGATTATCAAACATAATGAAATTACAATATACAATTTGTAATTTCATAATACGAAAGAAATGTGGATCTGAACTATTTTTCAAGGCACAGCATATTTTGTGACGATGCACTGCATAGCTCTTCCTACTGAAATCAGCGTATACATCAGTCATGTGTCAAATATCAATATTGTATATTATAACAAGGACTCGACACACAATGAATTACTATAATTAAACCAAGAGCCAATCAAAACATGTTTTTCAAGATCGTACACAAAGAGTGCTTTCACAGATCACTGAAGATCACACAGAAGACGCTGACAGGCTCAACTACTGTACATGAAATGTGTATTTTTTAATAATATTTTAGAGAGAATGTGTATACAATCAGGGGGTAACAGAACCTACACTAGAGTTGTTGGAGGAGACTGAGATACGGTCCTCTTCCAGTCCCAGGGCAGGTGGAGGTTCACTTGAACCAAGCCATTTCAGCTTCGTATCCAGCAGCTGTCTTTGGGCCTCCAGCCTGGCTCTAGCTCCCAGGGACAGCGCCACCTGCTGTCTGCTCTCCTCCAGTGCATGCCTCTTACTGAACTGGTACACCCTGCCAAGCAAGGAGCAGTCAGTCAGCAAGTGAATTAAACAATGGGGAACAATGTGATTCCATGTCACTGTATATCATAACAGACACGCCCCATGGTTTTACACCAGACCAGTAGTTAACTGAATCATCACCTACACCAACCTTTTTCAACTATGGCACCTTTCATACCACTTCCACTTAGGTTTTTTTTTCCAGTTATGTTTCTATTTTTATAGTTTAGTTTCAGTTCTAGTAGTTTCAGTTTTTTATCATCTACAAGTAAACATCTATGAAAAACTACTTAAAGAATGCAACATGATTTCTCTTTAAAAAAAACACAAACACCATGACACTGTCTTATTGCTTTCATTTAACTACTTAATTAATTGTACAAATGTACTTAATCCAGATGCCTTTTATCTGATGTGACGTGTGTTAAAGAAACCAATTCTATTTACCTAATAGTTCTGGCTATGCTATATTCAACACAATACTTGGACTTCACATATGATAGTTTTCAGGAATATGTTCACACACAGAAAGGAATTAATTCCATTATTGTGTAAAATGTTACTGTCACGTAGGCTAGGTTACGTTCTGTTAGAGTTGCAAATTAACTGTGCAAAAAAACAACATCTGAATTACCCAAACCCATCTGGAATACCCAAACTCATCATCGTTTTACTTTCAGTTGCTTTTAGATGAGTTCCTGAGAGACATTAGATGAAAACAAAAAGTGTGGCATTGATGTTCCATTGGTCTACAGATGCTGCCTCTTATGCAGATATAGTGCTGTGGGTTTTAGTCCAACTCTGCCAGCAAAAACGTTTTCCCTACTGTCTCTAGCTCATTCTTTGCATGTTGTTGTCTTAACAAAAAAATTCTAAACAAAACATACTGAAATTTACCACGTTCTATACGTGTATGTGATCAAAAACTTAACCAAAACCCATTGTCGGCAGCCAATACATGGGATCATAAGCCTACCTGTACCTTACAGCAAAGTTTGTAAGGTCATCAGCAAATCAGGACTCCGCCTGGCCTGCAGTCAATGGGCAGAGCGCTTGTTCTCACCCCTTTCCTTCTAACACATTGTAATAAATTCCATATATTCTTTAGACTCAGTATGGACCCGATATGATACATTAAACGTCCAGTTCCTGTTGTTTATCAGACAAAAATCACAGAAATGGAAACCTGATATCTGCTAATCACTTGCTCTCCAATCCACAGCAATATTTGCACGCTCATATTTGCATTCCAACGCGTATCATTGTTCAACAATATACCTGACCAACATTGGTTGTGAAGCACCAAAAATAAGTACTGTATGGAAGAACATTACGTTGCATATTAATTATTTTGTAGATTGATTGGGTTGAATTTAAACAAACAAAAACTGAAAATACTTAACAACAGATTTTACTTTCGTTTTGTACCTAACGGTTCTAGTTCCAGTTTGGTTAAGTTTTTCTCAAATCTATCATAACTTATTTTATTTCAGTTTATGAAAATGTATTAGTTTTAGTTTACGATAATAACCTTGCACTTGCAATGTAGTTGAAATAAAATACTTTTATAGAAGAGCTTTAGGGTTAAATATGGCACTGCAAAATTAACTCTGAAATCACCATGTAAAAAAGGATTAAAGGTATTTACTGATTAAATAATCTTCCAGTTACTTTTACATATCTCTGTTTATATCCACAGGTCTCTAAACCAAGACATACCTCTCCACTCATTCGTCTTGGTTTAGAGACCTGTCTGCTGCAATTAGAAGTTTCTCCTGACTACTAAGTAATTAATAAGCTCCTAGTGCACAGATGGCTAGACTAACAGGAAACAGGCCCCTTCTTGCACTTAATGAGACACAAATCTTATTCTCCTTCACCCCTTCTGACATTTAGCAGATGGTCTTATTCAGAATGACTTTCAGTCAGTGCACACATTTTGTGTTGCTAGGTGGAAATTCCACAGGACCTAGTAGCAGTCCTTAGCTGATAACTAATTCACAGAGTAGCATGTTCCCCGGAGACGTATGAAGTCTCTCCTCTCATCATTCCTGATTATCCTGTCATTTGTTTAAGTTATCTACACCAGATAACCAACTCATACCAGCAACAGACATGTCTCTTCAATGGGGGGGGGCATGGGTTATGGAACAGCATCTTATCATGATTTTAAAATTGGAACCACAGAGAGATGGAGAGGTGGTAAATATGTGTCTGTGATTTTACGTGTTTGTGTGTGCACTTACATATGTACATGGGCTGGATGTTAGGTTGTTCTAGGGTCTGAGTATTGGTGGTTTGTGAATGTTTATGTGTAGGTGTGATGTACTGTATGCATGGTCAGTAAAAAAAGACATTGGTGGAAGTTGAGTGTTGAAAGATTTACAGTATAGAATACACATTGCATAATACAATACTTATGTTACAGATCAATGTGACAAGTCCTCCGCTTAAGACAGGCACCGACATGCATCTGGCCGCAATAAATACTCAAATTCCACCCCCACACACAAAAGAAAGAATACAACACCTGAGAGAAAAGGCTTGACAAGACTCCTCATATCAAGACACACCTATATTACGGTAGTTATAAGCTAAAATCTGTGTTGTAAAGAAGATGAAACAATTAACTAATAATAATGAACATAGCAAGCGTTACTTCACAAAGGCAACTGAGGTGTCAGCTTTGTAGGTATTTTGCGTCCGTATATCTCAGAAGTTCTCCCAAATTACGTTCTCAGGAAAGTATTTTGAAAACATGAATTATGTTGTATGCCAACACGTTTTGTTATTAGGCTATATTTGTCCATCTATACGTTGCACCTTCACATTTTATTTCGCCGGTTCATGTGAGAACGTTGCACAAATTCAATTTTGTTCAAAATTATATTCTAACAAAAGAAAATGTGCAACACGTCTGCATCATGCTGGAATGGAGAACAAAAACACAATGCTTTCATCTGGATTTGAGCTTGCAAACTCCGGGATGTAAGTCACAGGTTTATACGCCCATCCACCATCCCCGACCTCCGCCCTATCAAAAATGACGCTGTTTACTTACTTACTGATTTATTTTATTGAGTGCCCCTACTCTCTCAGTTTATTTCAATCTATGTCTCTGCTGTTGAGCACCATTCCTCTTTATTGTTGATCAGCCTTTCTTTTTCAATAGTTTGAGATGTTTTTCTCTGATAGCCAAGTCTCCAGGCTGGTTCCACCATAGGGGGGCAGAGTCAGAGTTGGGCTAGGCTGATCGGGAACTACCTTTCTATAGGTGCGAGACAACTGGGAGCACAGAGCTGGCACAAGGCAGAGACCGGTTCGAGGTAGGGCTTGAGCTTTGTCTGAAGGGGGCAGCTCTACTTGCTACTCTGTAGACAAGCCCCATGGCCTTGTAGCAGATATCAGCATCAACTGGAACCAGTGGGGTGTTCGGACAACAGGGGGACAAGGGAGAAGGTGGAAAAGTTGAACAGCAGGTTGGCCGTGGCATTGTGAGTTAGTTGTGGCGGTTTGGTGGCACACGCCAGGAGCCCTACCAAGAGTGAGTTGCAGTAATCCAGATGTGAGATGACGAGTGTCTGATTTAGTACCTGTGTTGCTTCCTGAGTCAGGTGAGTTCGTACTTTACCAATGTTATAGAGCACGGTCCTACAGGAGTCAGACCATGCCTTGAGTTTTGAGGGGAAAATTGTTTGTTGCTGTCTCCGGGGGATACTGTGTAGTTGTCAACCTTAATGGAGGAAACTTGAAGTGGACAGGCCTACGCGGCAAAAACGTTCAGCATTTAAGAACAAGATTTCCAATGTGTTTCATCAAATGAATGACACATTATTTAGAGACCTGTTTCCTGTTAGTCTAGCCATCTGGGCACTAGGAGTTTATTAATGGCTTAATCAGAAGTACTTTCTAATCACAAGGGACAGGTCTGTAAATTATGAGAAATGCCTCCTCATATCACCATGTTGGGTTCATAAGGCATAGTGAGCCAGTCAGTTCCTACAGGGCAGCCAGCTTAGCCAGCCATTTCTAATATACCATTTGTTAATACACTACCATCAAAGACATGTTGTGGGACGATAGTACATTTTTTGAGTCAGTGCCTTTTCTATGGATCTTGTCTCACCTTTGACCCCGTTTGATGCCCTCCTCCTCTGTCTCCAGCTCCAACTCCAGCTGGTTGACTGAGGCCTGTTGGGACGCCACTGTAGCAGCTAGACACAGTAGCTCCTCCTCTACTGCAGTTAGCCTGTCAGACAGGAAGATATGCTCACAAAAGTAGGTGGAAACTGAGCTGCACTTCCTAATCATCTAACAATTATGTAGCCACAATAGAGCCAAATATATTCCTCAGATCACACAGACAGAGAAAGAATATGACGAAAAATGAATGAAACAAATGGACATCAGTTGGCTCAGACTTGTAGTAGGAAGTTTGCTAGCTCCATTACTTAATGTGCTGTGTTGTTGTATCCTTGAGCAAGGCACTCCACCCTAAATTGCTCCATGAATATGTCCCTGTAATTATTCAGAGTGATTAATGTTAAGTTGCTCTAAATAAGAGTGTCTGCTAAGTGAATAAATTGTAAATGTAAAATCTAAATATAGAGAACCTTCCATAATTGTTAGGCGAATATCCGCAATGTGCAATCACAGCAGCATGGTATGTGACCTGTGATACGTGACCTGTGATACGTGACCTGTGATACGTGACCTGTGATACGTGACCTGTGATACGTGACCTGTGATACGTGACCTGTTATATGTGACCTGTTATATGTGACCATGATATGTGACCTGTTATATGTGACCATGATATGTGACCTGTTATATGTGACCATGATATGTGACCTGTTATATGTGACCATGATATGTGACCTGTTATATGTGACCATGATATGTGACCTGTTATATGTGACCATGATATGTGACCTGTGATATGTGACCATGATATGTGACCTGTGATATGTGACCATGATATGTGACCGTGATATGTGACCATGATATGTGACCTGTGATATGTGACCTGTGATATGTGACCTGTGATATGTGACCATGATATGTGACTAAACAAATATTTCCCATGCCTATAAAGAGATAGGGGAGGTTTCAAGAAAGGAGAAAGACAGGATGAAGCAGCGGCAAACAAAGGAAGTGAGTAGGAGATGTAAATGACTAGGGAGCTAACAACCAGTATGTGCTGGTAATAATGACGTGTCAGAGTGTGTGAGCCAGAGAGAGAGAGAACCTGTGCTGTATGCCCTCCACTGTCAACTCATTCAGTTCAAGCTCCCCAGACTTTAGCTGATCCGTGTCCTCCAGAAGACCAGTGTCAAACTCTACACAAACCGGAACCTCCCCTACAGACCTGAAAACACAAACACTTTTCAGACCCTTGACAGCACCAAAAAAAAAACATTTACATCGAACTAAATACATTTTGTGTATTCATCATTTTAAGAGAGACATCTACAGCTGGCCATCATTGACCTACAAGTATCTCTGAGCACAGTCAGTCATAGTATGTAACGTTTCAGAGTTAGTTTAAGAATATTAAGGTGTTTGTAGGCAAGCACCATGGTCTTGTGGTGGAAAGGCTGACCGTAATTCAGCTACCAAGCTCTTGCACAGGGTTATACACTCACACAAATGTAAAAAAAACTCAACCCTAACTAAGATTATATACCCACCCTAGTGTACAATATATTAACCCTCATAAATAATGATGAGTAAACAAATTGCATCACTTCAAATCAGAGTCTTCTACTGTTAAAAGACTCAGCCTATCATCAAACATGGACATGGCATCTGAGACGGTACCTGTTCTGTTGGATGAAATTATCATACTCTTTGTATGGCTCTATGCTTTCTAAAGCAGTAGACATCTCAGTGTGGATAGACACCACCTCCTGGTGGAGCAGACTGGACATGTCATAGTACTCCTGGAGGATCTCCTTCCTGTAAGTCAAGTCAGGGAGAGGTCAGTGTAGTATGTTTCTGTGTACTTGCCAAAAGTATAGCTTAAACAATTTACCCTATCAACCCAAAATGAACTAACAAATGTGCTGACTGACCCAACAAAATATAGAAAATATTTTCAATAGTATTTTTGACCTGCTGTTCATCTTAACATGTTAATATATTGAGGAAAAAGTGGGCTTACAAAGTAATGTATTCAAATGTCTAACAGAACCTGGCTCCCCTCAAGGTATGTTCCTAGGTACTACTGACCTTTCTATGAACACACAATGGATATTTGTTTAAGCATGTGACAGATGTTGATGTAAATTTCAATATCATTGTAGTTATGTAACTAAATTATTATTTATTAACCCAAAATCTAGATGCGATGACAACAGACTCACGTAGTAGAGTTTCTCAACTACACAATGAATTTGAGTTGTCACCATTGTTAATGGATTGAACTGATTAACTGCATCACTGCATAATTAATGGTTTTGTTAAGCAATTCATGAAGTAGAGTTTTTTTTCTGTAATGTTATGCATTACAAATCTATTTGACAACTTTGCAACAATCAGGACAAACATGGCTACACTTCTATGAATTAAGTAAAGCATAAATAACATTGACTTAAAATCAAATAGGATATATACTGTAACAAATGAATTTAGCATACAAGATAAAGCATCCACACTATATACCAGCAACAACGTACCAACAGAGCACTAGTGAAAGGGCATTGTGTAAGTAAGAGCATTAGTGAAAGGGCATTGTGTAAGTAAGAGCACTAGTGAAAGGGCATTGTGTAAGTAAGAGCATTAGTGAAAGGGCATTGTGTAAGTAAGAGCATTAGTGAAAGGGCATTGTGTAAGTAAGAGCA
>JACXGM010017071.1:0-20000 GCA_016801145.1 Umbra pygmaea
TGTGTGTGTGTGTGTGTGTGTGTGTGTGTGTGTGTGTGTGTGTGTGTGTGTGTGTGTGTGTGCGTGCGTGCGTGCGTGCGTGTGTGTGTGTGCGCGTGCGTGCGTGCGTGTGTGTGTGTGTGTGTGTGTGTGTGTGTGTGTGTGTATGAATGAAAGTGTGTAGTGGCGTTTTCTTTCCGTTTTTGTAATTGTGTTCCAGGATTTAATATACATGGAAGGGGTGTTTATAACTGTTCAAATTTAAGCCCAAAAATGGTTCCAAAAGTTTTTTTCTGCTTTACAACAGTTAGAACCATTTTTGGTTCCGGATAGAAACCTTTTAGGTTATATTAGGTTATATTTTTAACTCTCAAAGGGTTCTACATGAAACCCGAACAGGTTCTGTCTGGATTGAGAGGGTTCTAGCAAGAATCAAAGGGGTCAAATGTACAGCCAAATAACTAATTTGTAACCTTATCTCTGAGTGTGTATATCTTGAGCTTGACGGGAGCTGATATTAGTGCATGCAGTGCATGTGCAAGGTCTGAAATATTATTCTTCGCGTTACTAGTGACGTACTGTTCTGAAATAGTCTATATGGAGGGCGGTTTTTATCAAGCATTATGTTTTTGCTTTGCACTGCTGCAAAGGCTCCGTATCTATTTACTTCAATAGAAGGATCTGCTTTGGCCGTTCGCTGACCAAAAGTAACATGTTTTATGTTGATCTGCAGGTCAGAGGCAACATTTGCTTCTCCACTTTCACAGTAAGACTGTAGAAATGAAGAATGATGTCTAGTCCTAATGTGAAATTAATTGCCTAATTAATGCCTTTAATAAGTGCTAAGAGGCCCTAACTTGCTGACAAGAGCAGCAAACGCAAAGTGCTTCAGAATGTCAATGTAACTAAGGCTGGTAGCCTAGATGGCACACATATATCCCTAATGTGGCTAAAACAAATCGGAATATTCTTCAAATATTGCAATTAAGGTTACATGAATACTGTTCTACTATAGGTTGTTTGATAGTTTTTGCAAAATATTGCATATTGCAAATTTGTCATTCTTTCGAAAACATTAAAAGAAATGAGAGCATTGAAAGTGAGCTGCTATATGTAATAATTTACATTTTGCAATATTTTGGTAAACCAATATACATTTTCACACGTGTTAAACGGCATTTTAAATTGTTGAAAAAGATTGCTGTTTTCAGCGTATTTGCCTATTAGAGACAATGTATCGTGGTAATTTAATAAAAATATGTTTTGAAACTGCTCTACATATTAAAGTCATTAAAATGTTATGCCTTTAAATTGTATGCACTGTAACGTTGATATTTTCAAGGTTTTGATTAAAAGCTATTAAATCTTTCTTAATTTGCACGAATTAACTAGATCCAAATGTCCTTTGTTCGATTGGGAATTAATAAACGAAATGTATTTATTTGTAAAACAAATAATGAAACACAACAAATGTATGAATATTCTGCAGGTTAATCATGATGAAAAACAGAAGATATTGAAGTAGATTTGTTGATTTGATTAGATTTGTAGTCTATATGTCAGCGTATTGTGAATTATTCTGGATATAGGCTACTGTAGGTGTATGTCTGCATTCCAATGTATTGTAAACTATTGTGTTATTCTTGAATTCTTGATTTGTTGTATTAAGCGTCTTTATTGTAGTCTAAACATGCAATTATATAACCAGCAAAGGCCACGATTCAGAAGATGAATATCAACAGGTACAACATCTGAAATGACAATGAACAACGAATTGTCAATGATAACATATTGAGCGTTTCATAACCGTTAACATTTATTTTATATGAGAAATTGATGTTACGGTAGTCTTTTATGTGCACTTACACTTTCGCTGTTCTGTTCTGTTTGGTCTGTTAAATTTAGTTCTGATTAGGCCTGGATGACAAATGTATATGAATGTATGATGGGCGGACCACTAACACAATTTGCTATCTTAAATAATTTGCTTGGGCGCCAGAATTTAAATCCAATGTGCCATGCAATCACTAATTGGGTTTAGGGATTAGGTTTAGGGTTATAGCATTTGCTTTCTAATGGTGTCAGTGGTAAAAGTCGAATTAAACTTTCTCTCATGGTCTACCTGGCAGGACTGCTTTGTATGAATTGATTATGTCCCATGGTCTGCCTTTCCCGTTTTTAACCCAAAGAAAAAACTAATGAAAAAATAGGATTTGTAATAATATGACCACGCCCATACTGAGACAAGATGTTTTGAAGAGATGTGTATAAAAGTAAGTCTCATAGGAAATGTGCATGAACGTGCACAATGGTGAAAGTCTGTATTTAAAGCATACATACTCAACTCTAAGACCGAGTTGTCAGCTGGTTAAACGTAGAAGGTCCCCCAATAGTGGTGCACGATTCCAAGCTTCATTGCATAGTTGCAAGAGCATAGGATATTTTTTCAACTGAGCTCGTTTGACTATGGAGTTTGTAAAGGTCCTGTAGCATTGTGTACATATAAAAAAACCTTAGGGGCAATTTCGTGCGGCACCCACTCCCTAGTTTAGCTTTGAATATATTGGCCTTAAGTAAGGGGGGTGAAACACAAATGTATTATTATATTAATATAGAAATTATGAATGAGAATGGGAATTGATTGAATATAATTAATTAATTAATTCAGTCAGAATATGGGTCGATTGTATAGCCGACATTTAAAGAATTTAGTTGATCTTTCACATGAAATATGTTTATGAGCCCAAAAAAATAGAAATTAAACGTTTTTTTTCAGTTCTTTGAACTGAAATTTGGATATAATTTTCAGCTACACTAAGCAACACTAAGTATACAAAATCGGTCTAGGTCCATGTGTAGCCAAACATACAGCCCTAAATCTCATGAATTACGTATCCAGGGAATGGAATTGAAAGTTACATAAAATATGAACCTATGAGCACGGCAATTTCGTGAAGTGTGAATGTATGAAGCACTGTTATTGGTCATGACTGTAGTCAGTGTAAAATAGCGTAAAGGTTTGCTATAGGTCAGGGGCCGGGGTGGGCATATAAGTAACATACTCCTGTTCAGGAGTTCACATCAGATGGAAATATTGTTTATTACAATGTAACTTTGCCTACATGATGGTCTCCATACTAGAGTGATTAAAAGAAAACAGTGCTGCTCTCAAATCATATTAATTCAAATCGCACTTTATTGAGTATGATATATCAACTCTCGAAACGTTTTTTACCACTTATGGCTGCAAACAAGCTATTGTTGCAATTTATATGCTACGCTTATCCAATATTAGGCTACATCATTGGGCAAGTTGTCACTCATAATGAAACACACATTCAAGCAAAATATATTACAGACAGAGCTCGATTCGTAGAACATAAAATGTATTTAAAATAGATTTAAATAGCCTAAAGGTAAGGCTCATGTAAAGATAGTTCTGCATTAAACAAAACGTCCCGTCATGGAAGAACGAAGTAGCTACCTGGGTCGAGTGGACGGTGGCACCTGTTGCCTCTCGCAGGGATCGCTGTCCACTCCACTCATGGTGCTGAAATTACCAGTAAATTCAAATGATTAAACACTGAGTTGGTATTTCCCTTAATTTTAAATATTAATGTATCCAAATATGATGGTGGTAAAAAAATATAGATCAGTGGATTTATCATGTATATGTAAAAGATGCTAAGGACACTTCTAAACTTTATATAATGTCAGGGACATTTACAGATTTACTTCTGGCAAACCAAACTTCCAATTACCCTCGATGGTAATAAGCAAATATGTATTTAGTGTTGCATTCTGTATGATTTTTGCAATTTAATAAATAGAAAAACAATTATTGTAGGTAATGGTATGTTTCACCGTAGCTGAAGTGGTAAGCCGTTTTTATAATGATTTTCTACTTCACCTAGCACTTCTAAAATGTTCAAGATTGTAAAGGAGACCATTATCTGTTTTGATAATGTTTTGGCAATAACCAAATCACTCTGTCCCTTGGGATATTAATTGGGAGAGATTTCAAACTCTTGTTAAAAATCTGACTAAAATGTTTTAATTTCACCTAGAGCTGGGAATCTACCAAAATACATTTTGCAGACTTGATTAGTTACAGAAGGAAACTACACATGTTCATTTGAAACACTGTTATTATTCCTCAACTGCTGGCCCTTTTTAATAGAAAAAGCCTTTTGTTATTCATCTATTTTTATAAATCAATATATAGCCTGAATTAATTTAAAAAAGTTCTTTCATTGTATTTAAATGTATCATAATTGAAATTATATATGAAATTGAGAGAAAAACAAAAGACAAAGGAAATAATAGCACTAGAGAATTTTAAAAAATCTTTTATCATTAATATCAGTAAATAATTCATGCAAAAAACACCAGAAAATTTATAATTTAACTCAAGATAACTACATTACAGTGGTTTTGTTTGATGATTTGACTACAAAGTCACACTAACCAAAATGTCTGCCATTTATGACCACATTCAGCAACAACCGAAAAACATTTGTTCAGATTGTTTTGCAAAATTACCAGTCTCTACACCGGATGACTAATCCTGATTAGGGAACATTCAAGAATTTTGACTTGGATTTAATATATATGATGCTAAATGTTATGATATGTTGGGTAGCACATAAAAAATATGCCTTCTCAATGTCTTTGACAGATATATTGGCTTTGAGAAAAGATCTAATGCTGGCTCTGCACCTAACATCCTCTACCCTCTACATATAAAAATGATATCACCCACAATTGTGACTTCAATAATCATTCAAATGAAACATACATTTAATCTAGGAGCGCCTATATTCCCGTTTGACTAAACAGTAATCAAGTGTTTTGAAATTTATTTGGAATTTTTCTTCAAGTGTATATTGTACATTCATTCTAAATATATAATAACCTATCACTTTAAACATGCTCAATAAGACCGTTTTGCTTGTGGGCCAAATATTAGCTGTAGGCCAAAACAACATTAAAACATTGGCTACCAAAATATAGGTTGGTTTTTGGAAAAAGATTTCTTAAGCGGTTGTGCAGAATAAACCAAAAACAAACAAAATCGTACAAACACACACTGTTCATTTGCATGTTGTATCCCACGGTGGAAATTACAATGGTGTGCAATTAATATGCACATAAATTAAAAGTGAGAAAGTTCTAAATTCCAGGCACAGGCAGTCTTCCTACAGGAACAGAAAGGCCTCCGTTGGAGGAATAACAAGCCGGCTGTTCACACGCTAAATTAGGGGAGAGGGGAGGAAAGTGTTGCTGAAGTAGGCAACATCATCCTTAATGCCCTCACCACCTTTCGGAAGGAAAACGGTATGTTACTTAAATGACAATGTGAAGAACATAGCCTACATAAAAATGGTAACCTCCATTAAAACACATCATAAATATAATACATTATCAAATAATACATTATTGTATTAACCACAAGCTTTGTTATATACAGTTAGGTCTTTAGAGGCTGACAGAACATTCATAATTTTGTCTCTGTAAGCTACCACGATGGAATTGAAATGAAGTGAGATGCAATTGAAGTGCAGACTTCCAGTTTTAAATCAAGGGGTTGAACAAAAATATTGTGTGAAACATTTTAGAATTGCCTACATTTTCATACACAGTCAGGGGCTCAAATGTAATTGGACAAATTAACACAATCATAAATAAAACGTTCATTCGTAATACTTTGGCAATGACTGTTTGAAATCTGGAATGCAGGGACATCACCAGGCTTTGCCAGACCTTTACTGCAGCTGTCTTCAGTGGTTGTTTGTTCGTGGGTCTTTTCACCTTACGTTTTGACTTCAGCTAGTGAAATGCATGCTCATTTGTGTTGAGATCAGGTTATTGACTTGGCCATTGCAAAACATTCCACTTATTTGTATAAAAAACTCCTGGGTTGCTTGCGCAGTATGTTTTCTGCGCAGTATGTGGTCATTTTCCATCTGTAAAGTGAAGCCTCGTCCAATCAACACGGCTGAATAAACCTGAATCTGAGCAGACAATATATCCCTATATATACACTTATTCATCTGCCTGCTTCTGTCTTCTATCACATCATGAATCAACACTAGTGACCCAGTGCCATTAGAAGCTGTGCTTCTAGAAGCTGTGCATGCCCATGCTATCATGTTACAGATGATGTGGTAGGCTTTGGATCATGACACCTTCCAAGCCTTCTACATACTTTTTTCTTCCCATCATTCTGGAACAGTTTAACCTTAGTTCATCTGTTTAAACAATGCTGTTCAAGAACTGGGCTGGCTTTTGTAGATGTTGTCTGGCTAATTTTATTCTGGGCTTTCTATTCTTGAGGGTTATGAATGGTTTGCACCTTGTGGTGAACCCTCTGTATTTGCTCTCGTGAAGTCATCTCTTTAAAGTAGACTTGGATAATGATATTCCTAGCTCCTGGAGAGTGTTATTCACTTGGCCGGATGTTGTGAAGGGGGTTTACTTTATCATGGAAAGGATTCTACAGTCCACCACTGCATTATTTTTTTTTCCAACCTAAGGATGGTCTATTTCACTTGCATTGAGAGCTCCTTTTACCCCATGTTGTGGGTTCACATTAACAGCTTCCAAATGCAAATGCCACACCTGGAATCAACTCCAGACCTTTTACCTGCTTAATTGATGAGGAAATAACTAAATGAATAGACCACAGCTGTCCAGGAACCAGCTTTTGAGTCAATTGTCCACAACTGTCTTTCCTAAACCCTTCTTCTAGTGTGGATGTGAATACCCTCAAATTAAAGTTGAGAGAGTGCACTTTAGGCCCATATTCATCATTTAAATGTAACTTGAACATATTTTGGTAAACAGACAAAATAATGTGATCTCCCCCTACCAATCGACAAAAAAATATTCTAAAAGTATTTTAAAGTTTTATATTGCCCTAATTCCAATAGAACTATAACTAATAACTGTATTAACATAACAGTAGCTATGTAGGTGTCATGTTACCATGATAGCATGGCTGCTGTGCAGTTGGTTATTACATAATATCTTGTACTAAATTTGACCTTGTTGAATGTAGCTGCACTCTGCAACAATTATATTGACAAGTAATATCCAGGATGATAAATACTTGTGACCCTAATAATAACAACAACAATCGCAATACAGCAAACTCTCTCATTACCAAACAAGAATTGTCATTTAGTTTTTAGTAACAAATCCATATTTTATTCCCCCAATATACTTCTATTAACTACATTTGACATTTAAAGCTGAGGGATATGTTTTGTTTCCTAAAAGAGGATCTGTAGCTTTCCCTTCATTATTTTTTGAGAACAATAGCATTTTTTGTCATAGAGCTGACATGTACATAAAAAAATCCCTAAACAAAAATGTGTGCCATCTAAATACATTTTTTACAACTTTTAGAAGCTGCAAGACCAAAAGTGGATTTAAAGTGAATGTTGAATGTGCTATTGATGTAATTCAGACAACATCCACTAGGCAGAAGCAAATTCAAGATTACATGTTTTAAGAAAAAAAGAGAATGCAAAATTCCTCCCATCTTGTGGAAGTTAGGTGGATTACAGAACCAACACGTTGAAACCAACTGCTTCCTATATGGGGAGGCTGCAGACCTGGAGCATGTAGACATATCAGGCAGGAGATATATGTCCCAGACAGGCAGTTTCACGCCGCTGTTATTCCTGATGCGTCCAGTAGGGGGGGAAGGATATACGGCGATATAATTAAATCGACGCTCAAAACTTACACATAACTGTCCCATCTATAGGCTTTTACTAATTTGAAGTTTTTATTTATTTAAATAAACGTTATAGACAGTGGTTAAGGTTAGGATAAGGTACCAGCACGTGTGTTGTAATGGTTAAGGTTAATGTCAATGTCAATTTTATTTATATAGCACCTTTCATTACAAGTAAAACCCAAAGTGCTTTACATTTAAAAACACCATACATATTAAAACAAAACCACACACACACACACACACACACACACACACACACACACACACACACGCACGCACATGCCCACACTTACACACAGTAATAAAACAAATGTCTGAAAAAATAAGAGGATTTTGAGTTCATTTTAATGTGGACACAGTTCAGTTGGATCTCAGGTCATCAGGCAGTTTGTTCCATAGAGCAGGATCACAGTAACTGAAGGCCCCCTCACCTGACTTGGATCTGATTCTGGAAACATCTAGAAGACCTCTGGTCGATGACCTGAGAGACCTGATGGGATTGTGTTCAGTAAGCAAGTTCGAAATATAAGGGGGCGCTAAACCACTTTGTAGACTGTTAGCAGCATTTTGAAAGTAATTCTGTGTTGTACCCGGGCCAATGAAGTGATTTAAGTACCGGAGTAATGTGTTGAAATTTATGTGTATGTGTAAGAACTCTGGCTGCTGTTAGGATTAGAAGGGAAGACATTATATTAAGTGGTACCAGCACATGTGTTGTAATGGTTAAGGTTAGGATTAGGAGAAGGGAAGAAATTATATTAAGTGGTACCATCAGATGTGTTCTACTGGTTAAGGTTAGGATAAGGAGAAGGAAAGACATTATATTAAGTGGTACCGGGACCGTTATTAATGTGTAAGATTTTAGTATATTTTTCTCCCCCTATTGGACGCATCAGGAACTACAGGGATGTAAAACTGTCTGAGCCATAAAACTGCCTGGGCCGTATATCTACTGGCTCCAGTCTGCAGCCTCCCCCTTATCACTGTTTTACTTTCACTATTGGTCGACCAGCTTACAAAATCTGTAAAAAGTACACTTTGTTATATTTTAATCATGTAAAAAAATATTTAGATGATCGACTAATCCCCACATGGTTGCACAAGCCTTGGCAACAATGATAGCTTTCAAACATTTCATGTAACCATATTTAAATTTCATGCACCTGCTTGCTGCTGGTAGTTTCTCCCACTCTTTTCATTGCAATTTTTCAAGAAGTTGAATGTTTGCAGGACTCCCAACAACAGATGTCAGGTCTTTACAAAGATTTTATATCAGATTAAGGTCAGGACTCATTGCTGGCCAGATTAAAACTATACAATTGTTTCCTCTTCAACCAGTCTTTGGATGGGTGCTTTTGATCATTGTCCTGCTGGAGGACACAATCTTCTACCCATACCTAGTTTTCTTCATGATTCCTTTAATACATTCATGGTTTCCAGTACCAGAGGCAGTAAATCAGCCCCATATCAATATGTATCCTCCAACATATTCAACTGTAGGTAGTGTGTTATTTTACTTATAAACTTAATCTTGTCACCTATAAACAAAATGTTGCTCTGCATTTACAAAGAGACCTACTTTGGTTTCATTTGTCCATAGAACATTTTCCCAGAAGGATTTTATATTTTTATATTGTGGTTTCTCTAAGTTGGTTTTGGCAAAGATCAGTCATGCCTTTTAATGTTTTTCCAAAGTTTTCACCAATTTTCTGAGTCTTCTCTCGTCCCTGTGCAACCACATCCTGCAAGATTTTTGACCATTCCATTAGCAGCAAACCCTTATTATCTTTGCAAACAATTGAAATAGGGATGTCAAGGTGTTTGGAGATGACCTTGTGGCCATTGGCATTCTTATGTCTCTGATGTTCTCAGACAGCCCATGTGTCTTTACCATGGTGAAAAAAAAACAAGGAATTTAAGTGGCAATTTAAAGCATTAAAGCCATCATTCAGTGGTTAATTCAAGTCATGTGAGTACTGATCATTCATCATGGGTGAGTTTACAATAATCATTGAAAAAATATGAGAGAACTGCTCAACTCAAATATCAAAAATCAAAAAGTCCCTAAACTCATCTTCAGTTGCTCGATTCAACAATGTACAGTGCATCCGGAAAGTATTCACAGAGGTTTATTGTTTCCAAATTTTGTTATGTTACACCCTTATTCCAAAATTATTTAAAATCATTATTTCCCTCAAAATCATACAAACAATACCCCATAATGACAATGTGTCAATGTCAATGTGTCCCACAGTTAACAGTGCATATCAGAGCACAAACTAAGACAGTTTTGTATCAAGGAACATATCTGAGGAAGGGTAAAGAAAAATATCTGCAGCATTAAAGGTCCCAAATGAGCACAGTGGCCTTCATCATCTGTAAATGGAAGAAGTTTGGAACCACCGCCCGGCCAAACTGATCAATCAGAGGAGAAGGGCCTTAGTCAGGGAGGTGACCAAGAACCCGATGGACAGAGCTCCAGCGTTTCTCTGTGGAGAGAGGAGAAACTTCCAGTTGACCATCCATCTCTGCAGCACTCCACCATTTGGGCCTGTATGGTAGAGTGGCAAGACGGAAGCCACTCCTCAGTAAAAGGCACATGAGAGCCCACTTGGATTTTGCCAAAAGGCACCTGAAGGACTCTCAGACCATGAGAAACAAAATGACAAATGTGAAATGAATACTCAAAAATATATGGGCATTAAAAATGAGATGCGAGGAAACTTCTAAATGAATCAACCCAGTGAACTGATCCTGGCTGATGGAGAAGACCAACTAAGGTAAGTATCCTATCTGAAGATTAGTAGGATAGATACATGTGGGCTCATTATTTAGCAAGCATCAGGGGACAGTTGCCTTTTTTAATTTAATGAGTCATAACATGTTGTCAATGATTTATAAATGGTTTACAACATAATTTATAAACCAATTATAAATAATTTATAAATGCTTTATAAGGGAGCCTTATTGTAAAGTGTTACCCAAAATTTTTTGGTCTGATGAAACAAAGATTGAACTCTATAGCCTGAATGGCAAGTGTCATGTTTGGAGGAAACCAGGCACCGCTCATCACTTGGCAAATATCGATCGGCATGTTTTTCAGTGGCAGTAACTGGGAGACTAGTCAGGATCAAGGGAAAGATGAATGCAGTAATGTACAGAGAAATCCTTGTTCTGGACCTCAGACTGGGGCGAAGGTTCATCTTCCAACAGGACAACGACCCTAAGCACACAGCCAAGATAACAAAGGAGTGGCTGCAGGAAAACTCTATAAATGTCCTTGAGTGGCCCAGGCTGAGCCCAGACTTGAACTCGATTGAACATCTCTAGAGAGATCTCAAAATGGCTGTCCACAGATGCTCCCCATCCAACCTGATAGAGAAAAGAAGAATGGGAAAAACTGCCCAAAAATAAGTGTGCTAAGCTTGTAGCATCATACTCAAAAAACTTGAGGCTGTAATTGCTGCCAAAGGTGTTTTAACAAAGTATGGAGCAGATTGAGCAGAGGCTGTGAATACTTATGTACATGTGCTTTTTTCATTTTTATTTTTAATAAATTTGCTAAGATTTCAAACACACTTCTTTTACATTGTCATTATGCGGTATTGTTTGTAGATTTTTGAGGGAAATAATGAATTTAATCAATTTTGGAATAAGGTGTCTCAATTATAGCTGTGCACCAATGTGCGACAGACGTGAAGGTGAGACAGACGTGAAGGATAGAAAACAAAAGGTGTTGTATTTCCAAAACACACTTGAAACAAAATACTGCCCCGAGGGGAAAACACAAATTATATAATACTTAGATACCAGTAATACGACATGCACTCCAACTTGACATAGGACAATGACCGACAGGGAAAATAACCAAACACAGTGCAAATTGAAAACATCTGTGTACTGATTAGAAAATCCTGACAATCTATAGGCTGAATGAAACACAGGCACAGATCATGTGACTTAACAAGCGGGAACTGAAACCACAACAACGCACACAGGGTAGAAACCTAAACAAGAACACACAAGGGAAGAAACCTAAACAACCTAATACAAGGGAACACACAGACAACATGTGTGAGCCCCTTAGGGGCGATCGTTACATAAGGGTGTAATATGACAAAATGTGGAAAAAGTGAAGCTCTGTGAATACTTTCCGGATACACTGTATATGTATAATTGAAGCAAAAAAGCAGCACTCACAAATTGTGTCTTCGAAGACACGATATGTGAGTGCCATGTTTTGCTTCAATGAGTTAATAATAAACACAGCAATGAAAGACAATCTACTGTAGTACTTTTTTTAAACTCACTTAACTTCAACAAGAGTGAGACAGTAATCATGTTATGGGAATGTTTCCATTTTTATAATATTTTCTCCCATTTCTTTATTTTTTTAATTGTCATTGTTTTATTCTGTTCTGTATCAAACTCATTAATGTATATAGACCAATGGTGTTTCACTACATACTTTATCAGGATATATTGTAGATTATGATATTGAACTTAAAAATGTAGGCATGTTGATGTCACGTGAGGAAAGGTGTACAGTTGACCAGAGTTGTATATTGAGTTGCAGCGACATGATTAGTTGTTGGCTAGTTACATTCAGATATATGTATATCTAATAAACTGGCTACTGAATTTATATTGTTTCATCATTATTTGTACATTACTCATTGAGTCTCAATTTCCCCATGATATATTTAAGCAATGTCGCATGAGAGGTATGGCATATATGGCCAATATCCCATGGCTAAGGGCTGATTTTAGGCAAGACATAGTTGTACATTACAACAAACGCTTGATTTGTCTTGATGCTGACATAAACTGGACTCCAACATGAACAGACCAATGAAACATTACGTGACATTAATTTCAAATATAACAAATGCAATTTCTAATGTTGATAGCCAAGTGTGAATACAGTTTTTTATTCTAGACTCAACCATATATTCTACTGCATATTTCCCATGAGTTTCAATTGAAAGACATTATCTGCCTAAAAATATTAAAGTATTTCTTTACTACAGATAAAGATACCACATCATTAGGTCTGTTATGGATCTACCTGGATGCCTACTCTTTTGAGTTGATACAGACCTAAAATCAGCATGGCTTAATAGCTTAAAGAATAACAAATATATATAGTAAAATTCATAGCAAATGTCTTTTGGCAAATAGGAACAGCTTTGTTAATTTATTTCCATGGTTATTGTAAACATTGGCAGCTCTTAGTGTTCAAGGGGAAAAAAAGATGGCCCCATCATGTAAGTAAATTATTTGAGCGGCTATTGAACAATTTATTAATATAGGTCGCCCCCTAGTGATATTATTTGAAAATCACATGATGTCGCAATGTTTTGACCTGAAATGAAAATCTTGTCATCATAAAGATCTCCATTTTATTATTTTTATATGCAGTATTATAATCTACATTCTAGATGGGCTTATAGAATTCTATAAAACAGTAAAAGCCTACAGTTTTATTTCCCAGTTGCACACTGCATTATAAATCTTTAACAGGATGATGTTTAAATTGTTGCATTTATTTAAAGATGCATTCCATGATTTTGACCATTGGTTCTAAAAGTGTCGATTTTGAATTAAAAAGGGTCCCCGAAAATGTTGTATTATATCATGATTTATGCCGAATGACATCGAACCACTCGATTTAAACTTGAAATTTATTTGCTAACTAAGGTATGAACGTAATTCTACTTAGATTGTGTGCACATATAAATGTCATATTACATATCCAGGCCAAAATGGGATGTTTAA
The DNA here is from genome assembly GCA_016801145.1 of Umbra pygmaea. Classification (NCBI taxonomy): domain Eukaryota; kingdom Metazoa; phylum Chordata; class Actinopteri; order Esociformes; family Umbridae; genus Umbra; species Umbra pygmaea. Next base: position 13,505 of record JACXGM010017071.1, read on the forward strand.
AACATTATTTTATTTTATTGCACAAACTGCAATACTTGTATAATGTCATTTGATAGCGAGCAACTAGCACTCACTTCAACACTAAATGGCTATTTTAATTGCATGCTGATTTGAAGGTAAGCTATAAGATAATGTCATTTCCCTAAAGTCATAGATCTAATCAATAGTGGAGTGAGCTTATATTGTTATGGTCTGTAAGCAAATAATCTGCTTATTCTTTCTTTTAAAAAGACCATCTCAAGATTGGAGGCCAGTGAACATAAACTGAGGAGGAGGATATGCTCTTATTATTATCTGGACTGGTGTAAATAGAATGGATTTAAGCATATTAAACCCAGTGTGAAATAATACATTTCCTCCATTTCAACCATAAATATGAGCTAAGCTAAGCATCCTCAATTCATATTCACTGATCTCAACTAAACTTACTATGGTCTAGTTTTGGTAGTCTACTACACATGCACATTATAATGAGTTGGTGACACCACATTATTGTGAAATGTATGCTATGCCCTTGTCTATTCTTCATAACTATTATACCATTTAACAGAATTTGAGTAACACTGTTTAATAATATTTGATGCCACCTAATTAATGTAGTCATATTGGCTACGACCAACGTTGTTTACTACCTTTCAAACAAAGTGCCAGGGATCCAGTGGGGAAGCAAAGCAAAACATAAACGGTGGTGATTCACATTACTGCATCTTGTATTGAGATCGATCCCAAAAAGACAATTCCAATACAACATCCCATAGAGTTGTACATTTTCACAATTCCCAAACATTTGTTACATCTGTTCTGCAAAGAAACATCATTTGAATTTTTCCATGAATTATCTTTGAAGACTATATTAATTCCTCACAGACTAATTAATTAACCTTTCATGTTGTATACAAGCTCATTGGTTGACGCTGGGCATGAGTGCTTGTGCGTATGTATTGCTGGGTTACTGTGGAGTAAACACAGGGCTAGTATCCGGTTTGACAAAGTGATGCAAATGCGGAAGTGCCTTTAACCTGCATTCTATCTGAATTCCAGCTGGGGGCGACACATGTGGTTGCAAAAGAGGTCGATTTCTGTAGAAGTCCATGAGAAAGTCAGCCACTTCTCAATTTATTACCTCAGTAAACATTTTCATAATGAGTTTATGGTCTCAATCGCTAGTTTTAAGTCTTCTGCAAAACAGAATGATGTTCATTCTTTTAATTATGGTCTTGTTGCTTTTAAAATTGACAATAAAGCAGGGGGTGTTTTAGGGAGTGGCTATGTTGTGATAGACATTGACCGTGGCAGTGAAAGTGTGTAACGTAATGTAGAGCGTAAGCAGCGTTGCCAAATCTTAGCTAACTTCACGGTCAGATACCACCTCTCATCTTTAAATCGTCACATCTGCAACCAAGATGTCTGCGCTCGTAATGGCAAACTTGACGACTCAAATCAGATCTTTACAAACCAATGGATGATGTCACTCATGTTATGTCCAATACTATATACGGTCTATGGGAGGAACTCAATTTGGATGGAACTAGCTCTCCCAGAATCTGTGTATGGGACAGTATGTAGATTATAGAGAACAAATAAGACATCTTGGACACTGTGTCCAATTAATATGTCAATGATTTTAAAGTGTGATGCATTATGTGGAAAAAGGTGACTTGCTTCCGGTTATGTCTTGACTGTATAAACATTATAAAACCATAGCATGATGTTTTGACTGCATTTGCCTTTAAGTCACTACAGCTGCTTCTCCTTAAGTGGGCATCATGCAGCCTTTGTCTGCTTAGTGGGGGCCACTGGATATATCTTGAATTAAATTTTACCCTCACCTCCACCTTCGGCATGTGTCACAAAGCTGGAGTGAAAATTAGTAATAGTGTAGGGACCTAATTACACTATACAGCAGTTCCTTCCAGCGAGGTGAAAACAATGCAGCCTATATAAGAGAATAATAACCCGTGCCAGAGTTGGTTTAGTGGATTAAGCTTCCAACTCGGGTCTACATATGCCCCCTGGTGACACTTGCATGGCTGCCAACTCTCACGCAGTGCCGGTGAGACACGCGTTTAATTGGGTTCACAGAATCACACGCCAATGTGAAACCAATCAAATGTGTGTGTCTCACGTGCACTGCGTGAGAGTTGGCAGCTATGTACGGGGTTCGAGCCCCAGCTTGGACGACTGTCTGTGCCCTTCCATTCTGTCTCCCTGTCTTCTGCTTCCTGTAAAAAAAGAAATAGTAAAATAAACAAAGACAAGGAAAAAATAAGAATCCTTTAAAGATTCCAAAATGTCTTCAGACTCCTCATATCCTCACTACTCAGATTATACGATGCAATAATTCACGAGATGGGACTAGGGTCAGTCTGTGTTGTCTGAACTGCTAAGGTACCAGTATCCTTTTGCGTTTAAGGACAGCTCCCTTCAATTTCTGTAGTGTACTGTGGTATCTTCAGAGAACTTGAGCCATTGGACCTCACCTTAGGACTACTTGGCCTGCTAAATCTTAACTGACCATGTCCAAAGTCTACTTGATTTTGCTGAAAATCTATTTTCTGCCTGATGACTCCTACAGTTACTGTCCACAGCCCACTTGGTCATCCCTGTACTTCTCCACCTGGTTGTGCTGCTGATCTGGATTCGGCCCAAAGATTGAAATAACAAAAGGAAATTTATTTACCCACTGATGACCCAGAAATTCTAAAATATTAATGCATCTTTAAAAGGTAATATATTCTTATCATTTTCAACATGTACAGCTAGAAGATACTGACAATCCCACAAAGTTTGACTTTCCAGCTCCCAAAATTCTTTCTAAACATCAATTTATATAATTTTATCACTCTCAGCCTAGCTACAGTAGCAAAACATAATTATTTTTATTTTTGACTGAAGCAAAAGCTCCTTCAGACTTTAGTAATCGACTTCTTTCTACAGATGTTGTCTCAATGCTCACAATGATCATGTTCAAGAACATCAAAAGGACTGCAGCCGAATATTGCATAAGAAAAAACAACTTTTTATTATTATATAACCAGGTAAGCCGATTGAGAACCGATTCTCACTGCATGGTGACCTGACCCAGGAAAAGCATGACATTGCAAAGATGACAGGGTCAGGTGGCGCAGTGGTTAGGGAGTCAGACTAGTAGTCAGAAGGTTTCTGGTTTGATGCCAAATGTTGTTGTGTCCTTGGGCAAGGCACTTTACCCCAAGTTGCTCCAGGGAGAATGTTTCTGTACTTACTGCGAGTCACTCTGAATAAGTGTCTGCTAAATGATTAAAATGTAAAAATGTAAATGACATGCAGTTACACATAGAATACAGTTGTGCTCAAAAGTTTGCATACCCCTGGAGAATTGGTAATAGAGGTACCATTTTTAAAGAAAATATGAGTGAGCAGGCAAAACAATTTATTTTTATTTCTCATGGAATTCATATTCAATGGTAGGTCATAACAGAATGGCACAATCATAAAACAAAACATAGCAACAAAGAAAATAATAAAAATGCCCCTGTGCAAAATTCTGCATACCCTCAGTTCTCAATTCTAAGTTTTGCCCCCTTTAGCATCAATGACAGTGTGACGTCGTTTGTGATTATTTATGAGGCCCCAAATCCTTGCAGGTGGTATAGCTGCCCATTTGTCTTGGCAAAATGCCTCCAGGTCATGCAAAGTATTTGGTCGTCTTGCATGAACTGCACGTTTGAGATCTCGTCAGAGTGATTTGATGATATTAAGGTCAGGAAACTGTGATGGCCACTGTGAAGGCCACTTCACCTTTTTCTGTTGTATCCACTGGAGGGTCAAAGTCCAAGTGTGTCACATGCACAGCTTTCGTGCAAAATAATGCAAATTGTCTGCCAGTACTGTGCGATAACATGCTGCATATATCTTGCCATCAATTTTCACAAGGTTGCCCGTGTCTTTAGAGCTCATACACCCCCAAAACATCAGAGAGCCACCACCATGCTTCACTTGTGTTGCTTGCTCTTGGGGGTCTCGGGCCGGGTGTCTGTCAAAGCAATTTGTGACAACTGATGTTGTAAAAAGGGCTTTATAAATAAATGTGATTGATTGATTGATTGATTGATGGCTTGGGTGATGAGGCTAACCCGGTTTGGCTTGGTGGTGGACAGATGTCACACGGAGCAGGGTGGCAGGCTGGTAGGGTTCCGGCCCACAGAGTTGGGGTGGCATACGGGGGACACTGAAGCTTGGGATAAGACAGCAGACAGGTGGTTCAGGAAACCCACAGCAGAGGGGTAAGCAGGTCGAGTGTACTGGTGGATAAACAAATTGGTCCTGGAGTGCAAATGGAAATAGTAACCAGGCGTAACAGACTACACAACTTAGAAAACAGGAACTCAGAACTGACTAGAATGATTAGACAATATATAAGACTAGAATCGCACTGAGAACACACTTGGCAGTAAAATAATCTGACATGGACTGCTTGCCAACACCTCCCTAATAAAGGGAGGGTGGCAATCAGCCCCAGGTGCGGCAGAGGGAACAGGTGCTCAGGATTAGCGGTGATGGAAATGGTGTCTTCAGGAGTGCAGGGAATACAGGAACTGGTGCTTGGGAACATGATGAAGACAAACAAACATAGAGAAAGAACAAACGAACACACAAGGGAGCCAGAATCAGGGGATAGAAACACAAGGAAAAGGGAAACAGGTTCAAGGGGGCGGGGTCCTGACACTCTCCGGTTGTCACTCTACGGTTGTGACCATAAAGCTCTACTTTGGTCTCGAAACTCCAAATTACAGTGTGCCAGAAGCTGTGAGGCTTGTCAAAGTGTTGTCTGGCATATTGTAACAAGGCTATTTTTTGGCACTGGCACAGAAAAGGCTTCTTTCCGGGCAACTCGACCATGCAGCAAATTTTTGTCAAGTATCGCCGTATTGAGCTCTTTGAAACAACCACACCTTCTTTTCCAGAGCAGCCTGTATGTCACCCGAGGTTACCTGTGGGTTTTTTGTATCCTGAACAATTCTTCTGGCAGTTTTGGGCGAAATCTTTACTCCTTAATAGGTGATAGAACAGTACTGACTGACATTTGCAAGGCTTTGGGTATGTTTTTGTATCCTTTTCAAATTTATGAAGTTCCTGTACCTTATGCAGTTATTTTCTGCTCCACATGGCTCAATATCTAGGCTGCTTCCACGTGAGAGCTAACAAACTCATTGACTATTTATACACAGACACAAATTGCAAGGCCACAGGTGTGGGAAATTAACATTTAATTGCCATTTAAACTGGGTGTGTCACCTTGTGTGTCTGTAACAAGGCCAAACATTCAAGGGCATGTCAACTTTTGATCAGAGACATTTGGGTAATTTCTGTTATCAGTATGGTTTACAAAGGAGCCAAACAACTATGTGATATATTGGTTCATCTGATCACTATCCTTACATAACAGAAAGATGTTTTGCATGAACAGTCATATTGTCAAAATCAAAGCCAGAATTTGACAATAGCTGCCAGGGTAAAACTATGAGCACAGCTGTACACAAAATACTCCATATACTCAAAAGTTAGCTTTATATAATGTGTCAGATCAAAAGGTTATATAAATAAATACACTATGCTGGAGGAACAGATACAAAGATAAAAATTACACCAAATGCAGAGTTCATTAGGTGGAAAAAGTGAGTGAATCCTTTGGAATTACCTTGATTTCTGCATAAATTGGTAATACAATTTGATCTGATCGTCAACTACATCACACCAATAGCTAAACATTATTGGTGTCAATATTAATAGAAGTATTCATTATTACCTTCTTCCTCATGGACAGAATGACAGATCTTCTACCTTGGCACTTGGGGGATTAGAACCAAATAGTTCAGACACTAACCACTTGGTCGGAGAATCGGCGCAGCGGGGGTGGTATTACACTCATTATATCACACCATTGTGACGAAAAGAGAGCAGAGCCAGAAGGCAAAACTCTCAATCTACCGAGCAGTTTATTTGTTCCTACCGTCACCTATGGTCATGAAGGCTGGGTCATGACCAAAAGAACAAGATCCAGGGTACAAGCGGCCGAAATGGGTTTCCTCAGGAGGGTGGCGGGCTCAGTCATCCGTGAGGATCTCAGAGTAGAGCCGCTGCTCCTTTGCGCCGAAAGGAGCCAGTTGAGGTGGTTTGGGCATCTGGTAAGGATGCCCCCTGGGTGCCTCCCTAGGGAGGTGTTCGAGGCACGTACAGCTGGGAGGAGGCCTCGGGGAAGACCCAGGACAAGGTGGCGAGATTATATCTCCAACCTGGCCTGGGAACGCCTCGGAATCCCCAAGTAGGAGCTGGTTAATGGGGCTCTGGAAAAGGACGTTTGGGGTCCACTGCTGGAGCTGCTGCCCCCGCGACCCGATCCCGGATAAGCGGAAGACAATTGATGGAATGGATGGATGGACTAACCACTAGGTCCCCTTAAGCACGAAGACCCCTTGATGCCCTAACCACTAGGCCCCCCTAACCACTAGGCCCC
>JACXGM010017072.1:0-19999 GCA_016801145.1 Umbra pygmaea
ACCGGTTTTGCTATTTGCATTCGCATTGGTCAAGTGGGCATAGGAACTGGTAGGAGGGATAAGGGAGTGACGAAAGCACCGCAACAGTCTTTTATATTATAGCGTTGTCACTTGACTTTAGCGTAGGGCCACATACAACAACATTTCACAGTTGAATGTTTTTGTAACACTGGGTGTATGATTGGAGATGTATGCGGATGATGTGGTGGTTTTCAGCTCAAGTAGTGCTGTGTTCCTTCAGGGGCTGGCTGTTTGTTTGTTTGTTTGTTTTTTTGTTCAGATTACAAGGCTGAATACACACGACATCCAATACAATTAAAAAAGAGTGTTGTGTTGATGTGTCCTAATAACTGAGTTCGAACCGCGGCGTTTAAAAACTAGGCTGGAGTCATAGAAATTGAGTACTGTACTTACGATAGAAACACAAAAGACGAAGGCTCCAGCATAGTATTATACGCAACAGACAAACAAAGCAACCAATGTAATTTATAACCCTTGTGACTGCTCTATGGCTCTCTTATCTTTTTTATGAAATGTTCCCTCTTGCTGCCAAAGTGAAGGGATTGACACTTCTGGTATGGTCTTCCTATTCCTAACATCAGGGTGGACACGCGCAAAGGCTAATGTGAAGGGGGAAATAGACAGAGCTAACTAGAGCAACCGACTAGCAGCACAAGCTAACATACATTAGAGTAGTCAACGTTACGGGGAAAGTAATTGAGTTTCGATTGTCTATCGAAATGAGCGCAACAACGGCAGTATTAAACATACGTGTTTGGTTTAAGTAGTGAAATTACACTTATCTGTCAAGTATTTCCAAAATTTGTAACCTTACCGTTACGTCGGAAAAACAAAGATGCTGCCTGGTCAAAGAGTAACGTTATAAACTGTATACGACTGCAAGTATCTTCAGAAATCCTCTGCGTGGTGGTGTCTCTTTCACATGACGTGTTTTAAGTTGCGTTAGACAGCCAATCGCCGGTGACTTTGTCATTTTAAGCAAGTATGCTAAATGATTATTGGCTCACAGACGCTTTGGAACCGAAAATTGGCACAGAAAAATAAATAATTTTTCGATACTCGATAGTATCGACGTATTTCGGTCGGTGCCATAAAAGTATCGATGTTCGGTGCCCAGCCCTATACGCGTATGCAATGATGGATTCTGTGTGATTTAGGCGTTAGTCAGACAACGCATTCCAATGCAAGAGACTGCGCATCTCTCGCTCCCGACATCCAAAAACAGGTCAGTGCGCAGCAAACCCTTAATGGTAGTCTGCCAAATAACAGGAATATGCCTATTTTTTTCAAAGTATTGGTTATTGATGATTCTCTGTTTGCCCTCACAAAAACTCAATAATTATTAGTAATGAATGTAATAGATATTACATGAATATGGTATTCAAACAGATTCAGAGCATTGGTGAAAAATCATATAGCTTGCTATCCCTTTTTTGTTAACTTTAGCAGATGATAAATCTATTATGTCTAATTCTATAAAGGTTTTCACTCATCAACATATTGGAAATTTGTAATAATATCACATCGGATAGTAGGCTGTAGTACTAAATGTTATAGTAATGTTATTTTATTTCTCAACATTTGTATTAATTTGCTGCTGGGTCATTTTAGGGCTAGGGTAGATGTGCACAGTCCTGCAAAAAAACACTTTCTGGCTCATAGCCTACTAATGCACTGTCCTTTATAAACCAAAGTTTTTGCAACAATTTTGTTAAAGTTATATTATTAGATAAACCATGTCCCGGGTCATAAATATGTTTTGATTGATCACTAATAAGATTGTTTAGTAATACTACAAGCTAGAATACATAATCCTCTGCCAGTATGCATACTTAAATCCTTGACCAATCACAGGTATTTTTCATTATTTTATTGTGCGTTCACTGCGGTATTGGTCTTAAAAAGCTTCAAGAGTGGCATTAAAAAGTCTTAAAAAGTCTTAAATTTAATGTTTTCAAACCTGCAGAAACCCTGCACTTAGGGACTTCCCAAAACTCAACATGTAACTGAAAATTAGCTTTACCCAACACTGGTGACTAGTCATTGACTGCAGTTCATAAAGTACAATAACTTTGTACAATACCATGCCCACAGGAAAAAGTGATGGAAAGGGCGGGGCAAAAGGAGAGAAGACTCTGAATGACTTTGCAGTGGAGTATGCCAAGTCCAACCGAAGTACTTGCAAAGGTTGCGAGCAAAAAATTGAAAAGGTTAGCAGCATCATTGACATTCTGCTTACCCTCTGATATACACCTGATCAGGCTGTTAAATGGTCTGAAATACTTATGTGGTTGTATGGGCCAACATGGTAAATTACTCGAGGCTAACATGTTACTCTTCTAACCACTTTACGTTTTCACTTCACTCTCACTGTTGACTATTTATGTCATAATCTACCTGTCTGTGTGGGGTCTCCCCTTGTAATTAAGGTCTGGAATACAAATCAATATGAGCAATAATTCTGTTGCTCAATATCTCACTGTTCCTATCGTATAACTGCACGTGTAAAAGCACTATGCAAATCGATTGGCATTTGCCAGAGAACACAAGAACTGGCATGTTTGCCACTGGTGCCTCGTTCTCTTCACAGATGAGAGCAGGTTCACGCTGAGCAGATGTGAAAGTCTGGAGATGCCGTGGTGAACGCTATGCTGCCTGTAACATCGTCCAGCATGACCGGTTTGGTGGTGGGTCAGTCATGGTCTGGGAGGGTCTATAATATACTTGGAGGGTCTCACAATCCTCCACATGCTAGCCAATGGTACCCTGACCGCTGTTAGGTACCCAGGATGAAATCCTCAGACCAATCGCCAGACCTTACACTGCTGCAGTGGACCTTGGGTTCCTCATGGTGCAGCACAAGGTCTGGCCTCATGTGGCCAGAGTGTATAGGCTGTTCCCTGATGACGAAGCCACTGATGCCAGTGACTGGTCTTCACGTTCCCCAGACCTGTTTGCAACAAATTACACAATGTACAATAAATATTTTGATTTTGAATATTTTGTTCATTGAGACCTGATGTATGATATAAGTGTTCCCTTAATTCTTTTGAACAGTGTATATAGCCACTTGGGAAAATTTAACTGCAAATTCTACACATTATCATTCAGTAACACTGTTGATTGATAACATATTGGTGTAACTTGGTGTACTCATACGATTCATTATATTAATTCAGAGGGTATTATTTACATGTACGGACTGTATATGGGTTGTTACTCTTCTGTCTCCATTGTATGTTATTATTTTACTTTTTATTGTTTTTGCTTGTTCTTTTACTGCGCCATGGCATGGGATTTTCACTGTACATGCAATTACATATGCGTCTCCTGTACATGTGAGAAATAAATTAAACTTGAACATTGGCTACATTAGGAAAGAAATGTAAGAATGAATACATTGTGAATGCTTGTATTATACATAATATCAAATATGTGTTATTGTAACAGCTCTAATACATACCCTCTGTGATTCAGGATCAGATCCGTGTGTCTAAAAAGACTGTGGACCCAGAGAAGCCCCAGCTGGGTCTAATAGATCGCTGGTACCACACTGCCTGCTTTGTTGGTAACAGGGAGGAGCTGGCCTTTAAAGCTGAGTACAGCGCCGCCCAGCTCAAAGGCTTTAACACTCTCCGAGTGGAGGACAAGGAGGAGCTCAAGAGGAGGCTCCCAGCCATTAAATCTGAAGGGTGAGTTTTAGTCTAATTATTTACGTAGAACTGTAGATGTATCCCAGTGGTCCAAGTCCTTTAAAAGGAAATTCCACATTAAGTCAATTTCGCAATACAGTATTTACAAATGTTACTGTAGATGACTTATGTCATTCAATGTTGTGCCTGCCAGTGCATCCAAGAACAACTTTTAAGTACATTTTGCCATGCACTCTGCTGCTTCTGTATCAGTTAGGGCTGCAGCTATCAATTATTTTTGTAATCAATTAATCTAACACTTAATCGATCGATTAATCGGATACCTTTTTCTTGTGTGTTTTTAAACAGCCAAAACAATAATGCATAATGAAAATTATGTGGCTGTAAAATTATCAAGCATTTGGCTTTTATTTATACAAAATAAAACTCCAATTTTTTACCCATTTAGTGTTTATATAACAATTATAACAATACAGTTAAGTCAACTTAATGTAAAACATGTATAACATGTAAAAGTATGATTACAGACTTAAATAGTAAAGTCCATTTGGCCTTAGTTTTGTCTTCTTAATACAACATTACCAAAAAAGTATTGAACCTATTGCAAATTACCCACACGAGTGAGTGAGTGGCTGCCCAGTCAGACCAGTTGCTTCATTGCAGTTTGGTACGGCAGAAATACATACATTCATTTTCAATAGAACGCTGCATTTGGCTTGCATCGCTTGCATTGCGGTGCATTTTAGGTGAAGCTTTGTTCGAAAAATCCAACGGATGCTTCAAATTGCATGCGTTGGAGACCGATACACATAGTGTAGCTTTAAAAAGGGGGATGTTTTATTGCAAATATACATTTTGTTAAATAGAAAAAGAACAGCATTTTGTTTTTCACTTAGGCTAGTTGAAGTATATTAATTAGCACGTTTTGCAGTATTGTATTTTTTGTTAATTGAAAATCTATGCTCAATTACTTTGGTAGCCGATTATAATGTCTTCCCCAAAAGTACGAGTAGATTTGGAGAACCAGACTGGGGAGTTTCATTTTTTTGTTGCATTTGGCAGATGTGACATACAAACAAGGTCTGGCAAAGACTGCAATACAATATTTGTTCCTCCATCACGTCCCGGTGTATACAGTGAATGCATGTGGAAAATATTGTTGCGTGGCTACGTAAAAGTTAAAGCATATGTGATGCATTGCCGCAGTTGGTCTGATTGGCGCGTGAGAGAGACGAGGGTGCGTGTGCGTGCGTGCGTGTAAGTGAGTGAAGGGGTGCTTTTTTAGCCTATACTCTCTTGCAATTGAACGTGAAAACGTTTACTACTTAAAAACATCAAAGTTAAACATCATATCTAATCAAACCGCATCACGACATCGCTACAAATATAGTATGGGATTAAAATCAGCAAACATCAATGTATTGGCTCAGGCTACGTTACCTTGTTTCAGCGACGCTTGGTGAAACAGCATGGAGTGGATGTTTTTGGTTCAGATGCTGAATCGTTGAAGTCGTACTGTTGTGGTATGCCAGGTCTACTTTTCAGTAGACACATTGCACCTTGTTCTCTTCATTTTTAAGTTTGTAATGATCCCAAACTTTAGACATTCTCTGCCGTTTATGGTCATCTTTATTCTCCGCAATCGCGCCAACTAAATTCAAAATGTAAGACCCGCTATGGTGTGCTTCCTGAACATTGAACAACGGTCCGTGTGAAGCAATTACATCAACAATTAGTGCGCGTCATAGGAATTTAACGAGGCTTCGAGGCAGAGTTTTTGCCTCAAGGAATTTTTGTAATCAAGTGAATCAAGTAACTCGATGAATCGTTTCAGCCCTAGTATCAGTCTACACTTGAAATACCTCAAGGTCCGAACATGGTGCCTGCCCCCTAGCGAGTCTCTTTCAGTGACTTTCACCGTACATAGTAACATTTACAACCGGCCACGATACTGTCCAGGAGCTAAATGACCCATCTTGTTTCAGTAAATACAAATTGAAAAATATTCTGTCAATGATAATTTTACATTTTGTCACATTCATCCAAATATATACACAAACAATACACACTAGATCCTGCTAACTGGCTCCTTACCTCGGATACTCCAAGGTTGAGTGACTACCATATTTTAGCGCATAAAGGGTGCACCTGATATTAACGCACACCCTTGTACATCGCTCAGAAATCTTGTTTTGTGTAGAAAAATCTCAGCATTGCACACCCTTACGAAGCGTGCATCATTTTTGGAGAAAGGTGACACGTAATCTCCCCTTACCCAGACCAGCATTGTTGGGCCCTCAGCTAGTCATTGTGTTATAAATGTTAAACACCCAACCTCTCACATGCTGATTATATAAAACCACCTAATCCCAAAGTGGAGAACCTGCAGTGATGTTAGTGCGTACACGAAAAACTTGTGGTTCAACGTATAGTTTAATATTCAAACTTGCCAATACATTTAAGTGATTTTTTTCTTGTCTGAATAGCCCAGTCTCACTGGTGAAAAAAAATCACTAACTAGTGTTGGTATATATTATCAAGCTTGAATTTTAAAAATCCTACATTTGTACTTTAACAATGCGCCTATGCAAAAAAGTGATGTTAATCAAACAATCCTATGACGGTTTTATGCACACAGGTAGGAAATCACAATTGATAAATACCACTTGTTGTTACAGCAGTGCTGGTGCAGTCTCTACGATTTGTCTATCAACAAACCCCTAAATACCTGCGGGAAACATAAGCTTAGGGATACGTCTTGAAACCGGTTCTATTATGGACCCGGTTCCAAATTTCTCAAAACCCGAAAATCAATAAGGTCCGAGCTTATCGATACTGCTATCAAGACTAGTGAACAAGTGCGTTAATTGTGTATACCTTGGAATTATTATTATTTATAAAGAATTTCACTTCAACTTCTTATCATTTTCTCACGCCCTTGTCCATGCAACACAATTCTCGAGCGATATGCTTTGCGCTCAATAAAACAAGTTTGACTTTTTTTTACCTACGCCCTTTGTTTTTTACCAAATCGCATACTGTATGTATATAATGTACATGTGTTTGTAATGGTATGTTGCAGTTACGTATTACGTAGTGAAACTTAAACATCATTCGGTCCGAGAAGACAAATCTGAGTCTAACAAGTTTGCATTAAATGAGCATCGAACAAGAAATTATACAAAAACGGAAAACCAAATAGCAATAGTTTTTTACCTACGCCCTTTGTTTTTACCAAATCGCACACTGTATGTATATAATGTACAGTACATAGCTAGCCTGTTCACATTGCACGTTTTGAGTGTTGTTCTGTATTTGTAATGGTAGGGTGCAGTTATGTATTATGCTGTGAAATCTAAACACCATTCCGGGCGGGAAGACAAATCTGAGTCTAACAAGTTTGCATTAAACGAGCATCGTTTTCACACAACGTAAAGTTGAATCTACAAAGAAGTAAAGTGGGACGGTGTAGCTCCTAAGCAGGTGCCAGTGTCCTGTCCTCAGTCTAGCAAGTCAGCAACAGAGCCTACAGCTACAGAGCAACAAAGAATCACAAAACAACGAGTGATGACAGATTATCCCACCTCATGCTTATGGCTGTGGGTCTACACTGGTAAAAAGCTTAAACATGGATGATCTGCTGACAGACTTTGATCAGTTAAGGCCAAGATGCTACCCTCTTATGGACTAAACAAATAGGAGACAACAGCAGAGAAGGTAAGAAGATGTGAATAACCTTCTAATCTAAAGAGCAAATAATCACAGACAGCAAACCTGATGCTATTTGATGAATTGTATTAAAACAGTTGTTGGCTTTTTCAAAGCATATGGATGTTACATTAGAAGCAATTAGGTGATCAGACGGGATATAATGTTGGAGTGTCTGAGGCATAGCACTGATTGCTGGTTTCATTGTGTGCTGTTGGAACTGTGAAGTCAGTGATAGTGTGTGCAGTACCCCATAGAAAGGAGAGACTTGGACTTAAGGTAGTACAATCTGAAGGAATTGCACTGTATGGTCATGTATGTATGTGTTATTACAATCTAACTGTATGCACAATATGCACTTATTCAGGCCTATTTGTCTATGAGAAGGAAATAGAGCTCTGATAGATACACACGGGGAGGCAGATTTTAATTTGACCATGCCCCCCGACCCCGAGTTGGGTACAAATCGATTGGTCCTTCATTAACTCCCATGTAATTAGCCTAACATTGTGTGATCCTAAATAAACTTTGGGCACTTTTTGTTGTTTCGATAACCATTAAATCAAACAGTCACAGACTCACAGTTTTTGCAATAAAAGCAATAATTGTTCTGTTAATATTAAGAATTTATTGTCGTCTTGTCTTTCCACCAAATAATAGAAAAGTATCGATAATAGTATCGATAACGACTCGGATCGTTAAGCAGTCTCAAATGGTATCAATATCAATAAAAATTTACGAACCCCATTCCTACGTAAGCTACAATGAGGTTCATTAAATGTATGACACAATCCAAATTTCCGAGCTTGACAGAAGGTGCCATGTAGTATAAAATGATGAGTAATTTATAGGCTATATATTATCCAAAGAACAACATGATGGTGATATGGATTCTTTTTTTAAATTGCTAATGTAACATGCAATCCCCCTAGCCACGAGTCGTCTGAGCCCCAAGTGTCTTGAAAGTCTGGTGACGTGTCTGGTGTCCTGTATTGGCATTAGAGAATAAATATAGATTGAATTCATTCATTATAGCTGCATCAATTATTATTTAAAATGTGTCTTGTTGATGCTACAGGAGCCTCTTGATCTATTTAATTTAGAAAACATAAAACAAACCGCTGTTGTTGTTTCTGTAGTGGGCTGAATGAGTTATAACGAAATTATATTAAATTAACGACAATTGAACGAGTCACTAATAAAAGGAGCCGTGACGGATTGTTAGAACTGCACATCATTACTGTTTTGAGCATCTCCCATACGGTTTCTGAAATATGTTTTCAAGCACTTCAGGCAAGAGAAAGGGAGGGTTGGTCACCATTAAACAACGGGAGATCTAAGCTTATTCATGGGGGTGATAGCCATTAGCCCAGCCTGCCACCGCTGCTACACCCAGGTTGAATTCCACTGAAATTCCACACAAAGCATGAAATAATAGTTATTCTTTCCAATGGAATTAAAATTGTTTAAAGAAAATGAAAGATTTGGGTGGTAATTATGTAAGCTTATGTGCTGTATAAGTGAGTAGCCTATGTGATCTAACTGTATATCATTTTCCTTCCTTTTTTTACTTTATTGTACTTTAGCATTACATACGTTAATTGTCCAGTTTGTAGCTTATATTTCTACTTGCATATTGGAGGTATTTTCTGAAGTATTCAATAAATATATATAGTTTATAGTTTTGGTTGGATGCCAGTTAGCCTATTTGATATTTGACATTAGGTTGATATTTATGCAGATTTATACTAGTTGGTGATTATTTTCACCAGTGAGACTGGACTTTTCAGACAAGAAAACATCATTTTAATAACATAGGCACGTTTGAATATTGAAATACATGTTGAACCACAATTTATTTCGTATTCCACTTTAGGAATAGCTGGTCTATAACAACAGTACAGAACAAAAATTATGACTGTAGTTATCTTGTGTATAATACATTCTATATAGTGTGCCCTTGAATATAGTGCACAGGGGGGTGTGCCATTTGCATATTGCACGTGGTATATTTGCTAACATATGGTACTTGTCGAGTTACTTTTTTTACGTCGCCATTATTACAGAATATGCATGTCAAGATGCATGCTAGCTAGCCAACTACCTAGTTGGCTCTAGAACCATGACGAACAGCCAGCTCATTTATTCATTATATTACGGTTTACTACTTCATAATATTATGGATGCGACATCACCACAACATATGCAATAACAAATAGGAAACACAGTGAAAATGTATTGGATGTGGATATAAATTACAAGCTGTGTGTGTTGGAAACAAGTCATTGAAGTATATAAGGGGCTAGCTGACAAAGCACATTAGCTACAGTAGCTTACCTAATCAGGTGTTGTGTAGACAGTGATGATATGAAGGTATCATATACTGCTGATGCCTCGGTAGGTCGGGAGTTGGATACGCCATGATGTTGTCTCCCACAAATTCCGCTGTATGAAAGAACTGCCCTCCATTTCTCAAGCTCTGAGACACTTGCTCCGTGTAGGCAGGAGAGATAGAAAGCCTCTAATGTGAACTAGCCGATAGATACTGATTGGAAAAACCATGCCCTCATACAAACAAATACAATATTTTAATTTCTAAGACTGATTTTGTTGTTTGGTTTTGGCCCAGTCTGTTTAAGCAACGCACAAATAGATTTGCTTTACGGTATCCGCTTTCACTGAGGCTAAAGTAGCTGGCTACAATACTAGCTTTTTAGTTCATAATTTAGTCATTTTCATGAACTTTTTTAATTAATAGAAAAACAAGTGACATGTTGAAATGTGTGTTGTGTTGCTTTTCCGTCTCAAAAACAGAAGTATGTCATCCACCAAAGGCAACAGATTTTTGTGTATAGGGTAACAACAAGCTAACTTTGACAGGTCAATTAATTTATTTTTGAAGTACAAAATCAACATTGATTGCTGATTTCATTCATCATTACTGGTAGCTTTGTTATGAAAAGGAAATATTTTATATTTATGGCGGATGTTTCGTGGTATTTTGTGGATATTTAGAGACTAATATATTTTTGTTATAAATGGTATGCTAATAAGGTCACTCAACATTAATCTACAGTCATGAGCCGCTTTCCGACCGCAAGGATTTTTGCAGTTCCTAGAACATAAGTTACTATAACCCTTTTTTTCTTGTGTTCCGATAGAAGAAATTGCGAGATTATTTAGTTCCTCGCACCGCAGTTCCTATAACTCTTTTAGGTCCTACTCTAGAGCAGGGTCTTTCCATTTTCCTACGTCTACGTTGATTGGACCAACTTGTAAATTATGCCTGTTGCTTCGTTTTTCTGTTGCGTAGCCTATAATACATAATATGCTGGAGCTTTCGTCTTTTGTGTTTCTCTGTTAAGTAGCTACTCAATTTCTATGACTCCAGCCTAGTTTTGAATGCTGCGGTTCGAACACCGTTGTTAGGGTATATCAACACAACACCTTTAAAAAAAAAATAGTATTTGATGTTGTTTTCAGCCTCGTAATCTGAACAAACAAACAGCAAGCCGCTGAAGGATCCCAGCTCTACTTGAGCGGAAAAAAAACAGATCATCCGCATACATAAGATGATTTACACACTTATCTCCAATCATAAACCCAGTTTTACCCATACTCATTCAACTGTGAAATGTTGTTTTATGTGACGCTACGCTAAAGTCTAGTGACGACGCTATAAAAGATCGTTGCGGTGCTTGCGTCACTCCCTTATCCCTCCTACCAGTTCCTATGGCCACTTGACCAGTGAGAATGCAAATACCAAAACCGGTTTTGGGAAAGAGTAGTTGGTAGAACTGTTTAGAAGTGGATTGTTCCTATAACTACGTTCCTGTAACTACATGGTCGGAAAGCGACTATAGTCAGAAGTTTTGAGAATGACACACGTATTGATCTCCAGTGTTCTTAGATCTTTTTGTCAGTAGTAACTATGGTAGGCTGAAGAATAATTACAAGCATTGGATAAGTGTCAAAGGCTTACAATGACATTCAGTTTATGCAAACATTAAAAATTTGCAGTGTTTTTGCACCCTTTTTTTTTAATGACTTCTGCAATCCGCCCTGACCTGCTGTCAATTAATTTCTGGGCTACATCCTGACTGATGGCAGCCCATTCTTGCATAATCAATGCTTGGAGTTTGTCAGAAGTTGTGTGTTTTTGTATGTCCACCTGGCTGACGAGGATCACCTATAAGTTCTCAATGGGATTAAGGTCTTTGGAGTTTACTGGCCATGGACCCAAAATTTAGATGTTTTGTTCTTCAAGCTACTTAGTTCACTTTGGCCTTATGGCAATGTCCACCATCATACTGGAAATGGCATTGGTTGTCACCAAACTGTTCTTGGATGGTTGGGAGAAGTTGCTCTCTGAGGATGTATTGGTACCATTCTTTATTCATGGCTGTGTTCTTAGGCAAAATTGTGAGTGAGGCCACTCCCTTGGCTGAGAAGCAACCCCACACATGAATGATCTCAGGATGCTTTACTATTGGCATGACACAGGATTGATGGTAACACTCATAGGGCTGGGACAATTACAGCAATACCGCGGTTACGTGATGCCTACCGCAGGTCTGAGCTCGTCACCGTCATCACCGAAAAAATTTAACTTTGGCCTGCATTAGGGCTGTAACGATATGTGATGTGTAACCGAAATCACGACACTCAGATCCACGAACCTGTGTCACAATTTCAATAGTCTGTAATGCATCTACAGATTGAATAACAATAACATGTAAATTAACTAAGACTAATCTTATACGTCAACTTGTAGCCCTTCTCCATTTTTTGTTGTTGTTTTGTTATGGATTCGACGTCTATAATTCTTAACATATAGCAGAAATAAATGTTTGGCAATGCTAAAGAGGTGAAAATAAACTTGTTCAACGTCCATTGCCGACGCTATTACTACAGACTAAAAATTAGTTTGCCCAGTTTCAACATTAGAATGTTTGTTGTGAAAAAGGCCTATTATATATTTACATTCTCTTTTCCTTTTCTATGGGTGCATCTTCAACAACTCTTGTGAGTTTCCTTTTTAGGTGCTCGTGCATCGTGGTTGTGCTCCCGTGATAAGCAAGCAAAGTTTGAGGTGTACAGACCACTCTTTTGTTACCAGTTGGCTTAATACTCCTATGCTAATTCTGAGAATTGATTCGGAGGACTCCCCTGCCTCTGACATTTTTCATATCAAAGCAGTGAAGGCAGGTAGAGGGGGAAGACGATAGCAGATTAACCAGCAGGGGCGCGCACAAACTGGTGTGGAGGTGAATTACAGTGAGCGTTTGAGATGGGAGACCAAAAATAAATAAGCGCTCAATAATAAAACGACACATCAACTAAAAAAATGGACGTCAACTAATTTTCATTGTCTATTACGTCAACTAATTGCGGCAGCACTACTTCTTTGCTGCACTTCTAGAAACCAGGCCTTCTCCAAATGTCGTTGCCTCACTGTGCGTACAGATGCACTCAGCTGCCTGCTTTCATTTCTGAGCAAGATTTGCACTGGTGGTGCTCCAATCCCACAGCTGAATCAACTTAAGGAAATGGTCCTGGCGCTTGCTGGAATTTCTCGGGTGACCTGACACCTTCCCAACAATTGAACCTCTCTCCTTGAAGTTCTTGATGATCTGGTAAATGGTTGATTTAGGTGCAGTCTTACTAGCAGCAATGTCCTTTCCTGTGAAGCCCTTTGTGTGCAATGATGACGACACACGTTTCCTTAAAGGTAACCATGGTTGACAGAGGAATAACAATGATTTCAAGCAACCTCTTTCTTTTAAAGCTTCCAGTCTGTTATTCTAACTCAATCAGCATGACAGAGTGATATCCAGCCTTGTCCTCGTCAACGCTCTCACCTGTGTTAGTGAGGCAATCACTGACATGAAAGTAACTGGTCCTTTTGTGGCAGGGCTGAAATGCATTGGAAATGTTTTTTTCGGATTAAGTTCATTTTCATTTCAAAGAGGGACTTTACAATTCATTGCAATTCATCTGATCACTCTTCATGACATTCTGGTGTATATGCAAATTGCCATCATCAATACTGTGGCAGCAGACTTTGAGAAAATTTGTATTTGTGCCATTATCAAAACCTTTGACCACGACTATACAGTGAGAGAGAAGTTAAAAAGTTAAACATCTGGCATTTTACTACTGCTATGACACACATTATACACTCACCTAAAGGATTATTAGGAACACCTGTTCAATTTCTCCTAAATGCAATTATCTACTCAACCAATCACATGGCAGTTGCTTCAATGCATTTAGGGGTGTGGTCCTGGTCAAGACAATCTTCTGAGCTCCAAACTGAATGTCAGTATGGGAAAGAAAGGTGATTTAAGCAATTTTGAGCGTGGCATGGTTGTTGGTGCCAGACTGGTCGGTCTGAGTATTTCACAATCTGCTCAGTTACTGGGATTTTCACACACAACCATTTCTAGGGTTTACAAAGACGGGTGTGAAAGGGAAAAACATCCAGTATGCGGCAGTCCTGTTGGCGAAAATGCCTTGTTGATGCTAGAGATCAGAGGAGAATGGGCCGACTGCTTCAAGCTGATAGAAGAGCAACTTTCACTGAAATAACCACTCGTTACAACCGAGGTATGCAGCAAAGCATTTGTAAAGCCACAACACGCACAACCTTGAGGCGGATGGGCTACATCAGCAGAAGACCCCACCGGGTACCAGTCATCTCCACTACAAATAGGAAAAAGAGGCTACAATTTGCAAGAGCTCACTAAAATTGGACAGTTGAAGACTGGAAAAATGTCCTGGTCTGAGTCACGATTTCTGTTGAGACATTGATGGTAGAGTCAGAATTTGGCGTAAACAGAATGAGAACATGGATCCATCACGCCTTGTTACCACTGTGCAGGCTGGTGGTGGTGGTGTAATGGTTTGGCAGATGTTTTCTTGGCACACTTTAGGCCCCTTAGTGCCAATTGGGCATCGTTTAAATGCCACGGCCTACCTGAGCATTGTTTCTGACCATGTCCATCCCTTTATGGCCACCATGTACCCATCCTCTGATGGCTACTTCCAGCAGGAAAATGCACCATGTCACAAAGCTCAAATCATTTCAAATTGGTTTCTTGAACATGACAATGAGTTCACTGTACTAAAATGCCCCCCACAATCACCAGAGCTCAACCCAATACAGCATCTATTGGGTTGAGCTCTGGTGACTGTGGGGGGCATGTTTGGGATGTGGTGGAACAGGAGCTTCGTGCCCTGGATGTGTATCCCACAAATCTCCATCAACTGCAAGATGCTATCCTATCAATATGGGCCAACATTTCTAAAGAATGCTTTCAGCAGCTTGTTGAATCAATGCCACGTAGATTTAAGGCAATTCTGAAGGCGAAAGGGGGTCAAACACAGTATTAGTATGGTGTTCCTAATAATCCTTTAGGTGAGTGTATATATTGCATTGATTGCGTGAAATCTACCGTAATGCAATGAATAGGTGCAAATGACCTTTTCTTACTTGCCATTAAAGGGCCAGTGTGCTAATGTGTGTAATGCAATGGCAATAAACTGACTGTGAGTTTCTTGTGACTTTTTTATTTCATATTTTTTCCTGAAACTTCAGCAATGTAGCCACATGATGTCAGTCAATATTTATTTATTTTTTGTTTTATATACAGCAGATTATAACCGTAGATGTGATAAATTTACAGCAAGTTGAATATTTTTCATTATCATTTATATTTTATGTAGAGAAAAAAATCTAAAATGAATGTGCATAAAAGCCACAAAATGGCAGATTGAGTCAAATATTGCCAATGGTTCACATCGGATGATTGGTGGTCCACACGCTCGGGCCTCACTCTTTCTCGTCCCCCTGAGCTCTAACGCAGAGGATGATTGCCTTGAATGTGTTTCGGAATGTTTTCATCTTGTATGCGTACAGGAATGGGTTAACGGCAGAGTTTGCATGTGATAGAATAATGGCGGTGTTCAGGAGCTCCAGAGGCATGGGGCACTTGGGGCAGAGCAGCAAGAAACAGTTGATGATGTGCAGAGGGACCCAGCAAGAAGCAAAGAGGAACAGGACTAGGAAAAGCGACGTGGCCGTCTTCAGCTGCCTCTTCACTCCCGCAGCCTGAAGTGTTAGATCTTCTGCCACCCCCACTCCCCCGCGCTCAGCTGCGACGCGCCTCAACTGCCGCTTGACTGTCACAAAGATCTGTGCATAGATAATGAACATGATCACCAGGGGTACCAGCACGCATGCAAAGAAGTTGAAGTAGACCATGTAGGTCATGTCCACCACTGTCACAAATAAGCAGTAACCAGAATTAGGAGGCTTCTTGTGCCATCCAAAGAGAGGTACCAGACCAATAAGGAAAGCCAGTACCCAGGTCACCAGAATCACAAAGATTGCGTTACGTGGGGTCATTAGTGTGCAGTAGCTGAAGGGCAGGAAGACTGCAACGTAGCGCTCCATGGCTACAGCCAGCAGGCTAAAGATGGAGCTTTGGGTCAGTGTGATGAGAACACTGAGCATCAGCAGGCACAGGTATAGGTCATGGCGGGGCACACCCATGCCAGTCAGGATGGCGCAGGGTATGGCCAGCGTGCCAACGCAGATGTCTGCCACAGCCAGCGACACCAGAAAGTAGTTTGTGACTGTGCGGAGCTTCTTGTTGAGGCCCACGGCTGCACACACCAGCAGGTTACCTAAGGTGGAGAGGATTGCTATGATAATCTCTGCCACTGTGTATGCAACATTAGGGGACACCACTAGGTCAGGGGGTTGAAGGGTTGATGAGATGGAGAAGGACGTGTTCCAAAGGGATTGAAGAGATTGGTGGAAAGCAGGCAAGGGTGCTTTTTCAATGAGAAGAGTGGATGAGGGATTCATTGATTCTGTGATGTTCTCTGTCATTTTCCTGAAATTAAGAAAAAGCAAAATGCTGCAAATTGTGTTTTCAATTAATCCTTATGTTCTGTTGAAAAATGTCATGTGGCCTGCACTTTCCTATTAAAGATCTGAACTTGACACTGTCTGATTTATGCCCCATGTTGTCAAACCACTCACTATTAAACTTGGAATTTCATGGCTGACTGTGGTACTAAATTGATTCCATTTGTGGAGTATAAACATATGAACAATACGTAACACATCAAAATTGCATGTTTTAACAAAGCTTCCATGCCAACCCACCCACTTGATAAAAATGCAATTAATTGAGGAAATGGGTACTTACCAAACAGTGTTTTTTTTCAGAAGACCTGCTCTGTTAAATTCTGTTGAAATTGTGTTTTTATGTTGAGGATTAGTGTTGGTCAGAAGGACCCAAGACAAATGAAATGCATTTAAGATCAGCTGCCATCTCAATTGAGATCCGAATAAACAAATAATACCAGTCACCACCTCGATCCCACCCACCGCTGCAGACAATCTTCTGACCACACAGGCTTGTCTGTGCACAGTTCTCAGACAAAGCATCAGTTAAATGCCACAAATTCAGTCATAGTTCATTTATTTTAGTTGCAGTGAAAAGGGAGGGGGATGTGTTTTGGTGTTAGTGACTGGTCCTGTGAGGAAGGTAGTGACATCGGACAATACGGCTAAAGGGTGCAATTAATTCCCCCCCTGAAGGGGCAAGTTGACCACAGAGAAAAGGACTGGAGGATAGAGTGACATCCCTAATCACCCAAAGTCACCTTGACGTGCAGCAACTTGAATCCTCACCAGAGTGACGGCGATGTGTGGTGGCTTGAACTTGCGTTTCCACCAGGTATCAGTGCACTAATGAATCTCCCTGGTGGATGAAGGTGTCTGAGCTGTTTGAAATTGGACCAGGTGCTGCTCTCAAATGGCCTCATTTGCAAACTTGATGGGCAACAAAGGTCCCCATTAACTTCTTTTCTCAACTATTAATAAATGAAGGACATCAGAAAGTCTAATGGGTAGAAGTCAACAAATGAAAAAATCTGTGTGCCCTTTGATTGTTCTTTGGGCCCCCAATGTGACAGTCCTGTGCACCTCTCCAATTTCAAATGGTTGGAAAACAAATTTCAGTTGGACTGGTGTGAAGATCTGAGTTCTTGAATTTAACCCTGAAACACACAGTTTTAAGGATTTAAGATGATGTTTGCAAATGTTAATTTTAATAGATCAGTCACAGAATGTAAACTTTATTTTGTATTTCTTTTTTGGGGGGAATCAAGTATTTGTCAACAAATACAGAATAGATCTGGACAGTATGAAATGTTGCATCTGTTCTGCCCCCCCCTCGTTTTTCCCTTACCAGTCTTTGGCTAACCAGTCCTCTTCACTGACGGCATTATGTTTTTTGCATGATTGCGGATTTGAGGCGTGTGTGTGTGTGTGTGTGTGTGTGTGTGTGTGTGTGAGAAACAAACCAACATCCACCCCATGACCATGTTTTCTTTTCTGCACTTGGTCTTCCATAACATGCTCACACATAATCACACTACGATTGTTTTCCGATACCAACATTTTGACTTCAATACCGATACTTGATTTGGTACCTTTGTATCGATACCGAGGCAAAATAAATATACCATGGCAAAAAATAACCAATCATGTCTCAAACACTTTAAAATATTTTAAACTTTTATTAAAGGGACACTCCAGACCCCTAAACACCTAAACCTTGGTATTGAGGTAGACATTACTGCATATATATGTAGCAAAATAACATGGGTTGAGAGGGATTACATTTTTTCTGTAATGGTTGACATATCAGAAGAGCTGGACAATTTCAGCTTTAATGAAGTGTTAATGAAGGGTAATGTACAACCCTACATGTTTGAGCCGGAATACAGTGAGGAAGTAATACAGAAAAGAACGAAACTTTATCAGGTGATTCAAGCTACTGGCTGCTATGGTTAGTGGACACTGGGTAAAGCTATTGTCGAGCCTAGGATGAACTAGCACTGGTGGTATTTTTACCTACACACCAATTGCTACAGAGACAGAAAATATGGCTCATGTCTTTATGAATATAATTAGAGAAACAGAATTCTACAAAAGTAAAATAAAAAATAATGGCTCACAGAATACTGGTTAACCTGTACTATTTAGAGCTGGGTAGGTGGTATTACTCTCAAATAGTTTCTGATTTACTGTCACTGACATGGTCCATCCATCCATCTTTATCCGCTTATCCAGGGATGGGTCGTGGGGCAGCAGCTTCAGCAGGGGACTCCAAACTTCCTTTTCCTAAACCACACTAACCAGCTCCGACTGGGGTTCCCGAGGTAATCCCAGGCCAGGTTGGAGATATAATACCACCACCTAGTTCTAGTTCTTCCCCGAGGCCTCCCAGCTGGACGTGCCTGGAACACCACCCTAGGGAGTTGCCCAGGGGCATCCTTACCAGATGCCCAAACCACCTCAACTGGCCCCTTTCGACGCAAAGGAGCAGCGGCTCTACTCTGAGCTCCTCACGAATGACTAAGCTTCTCACCCTATCTCTAAAGGAGACGCCAGCCACCCTCCTGAGGAAAACCATTTTAGCCGCAAGGTATTTCAACTTCTACACTTGGGGTAAGGACTCATTCCCTACCTGGAGTAGGCACTCCATCGGTTTCCTGCTGAGAACCATGGCCTCAGATTTAAAGGTGCTGATCCTCATCCCAGCCGCTTCACACTCAGCTCCAAATACATCCAGTGAGTTCTGAAGTTCGTAGGCAATGTTGAAGAGGCGGGTCAGCCAAGACAGCCCCTTCACACCCAGAGCTTTCAGCATTTCTGGACGGATCTCATCAATCCCTGGGGCTTTGCCACTGTGGAGTTGTCACTAACTCAGTGACTTCCACCAAGGAAATCAACGACAATCCTGCATCATTCTCTAGCTCTGCCTCTAATATAGAGGGTGTATTAGTTGGATTCAGGAGTTCCTCAAAGTGCTCCTTCCACCGCCCTGTTACCTCTTCAGTTGCGGTCAACAGAGTCCCATCCTT
The DNA here is from genome assembly GCA_016801145.1 of Umbra pygmaea. Taxonomy (NCBI): domain Eukaryota; kingdom Metazoa; phylum Chordata; class Actinopteri; order Esociformes; family Umbridae; genus Umbra; species Umbra pygmaea. The sequence continues at coordinate 19,332 of JACXGM010017072.1, forward strand.
ACTGTATACAGCTTGGATGGTTCCCCGCTTCCCCCTCCTGTGGTGGCAACTAGGGATGCTCATATTGACCGTTTAACCGTTAACCGAAACTAAAACGTTTGACCGATTTAATACTACCAGTTAAACAGTTAAGAAGTATTTTTTACGTATATATAGCCTATATTAGTTAAATCACGTGGCGCGTTGACACGCGCAGTCAGAGCCTGGCGCTTCGTTTTGAAAGGTGTGGAGATATAGGTAATGAGGAGCGAAATATACCGGTTGTCTGTTTTGCATCTGCAACATGTTCTTCATTTAAAATGACAAGCCTTGAACATTTATGGTGACTGTGATATTAACTTGCGCTTTCATTTTTTCATGTACAGAAACGTATAACGCTATCGTATTGGGAAGCATATATTATTTTTGGCTATAATTCATCATGCTCCTGATGCATTATAGCCGACAAAATGAGGTTACCTTCAAAACCACACACAGTGATTGACAACAAGCATTTTATTTTCGGAGAGGACCGTAATGGTAATTTCAATGAAATGGGAGCGCTCGGCAGTTATTGTATAGTTAGTAACATAACGCATAGCAAGCGTTATCAACATTTTGTTTTGTGTTAATGAAATATAGCCCTTATTTGCAATAGGCCTCCTGTAAGCAACAACCTTGTTCTAGAT
>JACXGM010017073.1:0-19999 GCA_016801145.1 Umbra pygmaea
CTCTCTCTCTCTCTCTCTCTCTCTCTCTCTTTCACACACACATGCACACACACATTTCCCTATACCATTGGGCAATTACAGGTCTTATCTAAGAGTGTGAATAATGAGGTTACACAGTGAGCAAATTCTATCATGTCAGCATAATGAGATTTGGGGGCTGCGCCACGCGTCCCGAGGTCCAGGACAGACACGCTCACATGGCCTTATCTGCTACACCCCGCTCCCTCTGCAGCTGACATTCAGGGAAATTGGCTTCTAGCAGTGGCAGGACGCTTGTTGGAGGCTGAGGCGGGGCTTCTCTCTCTACCCTTCTTCCTCTCCTCCCCTCCTCATGTTACTCTCAATGACAGCCCTCCTTGATTTATGACTCCAATTCTCCGCCACAGACGTGTGCTGCACTCCCCAACTGTATATGTGTATTTTATTTATTCTCCCTCCTCACCTTGCCTTCTTTCCTAATCTACACACTTCTCTTTTTTGTCCTCTCTCTCAAAGTGCTGGTGTAGTGATTGATTTTCCTAGCAGGTCTGTCTTGTGTATTTTTCATCCCTTTGAAATGTAATCTCTCAAAGCAGTGTGAGGAGTGGCTCACAGGCCATGTATGAATATGGGGGCAGGGGGTGCAGTGTATGAGCGCTACAGGTTTAGGTATGTGCATAGTAAGTAGTGTTTTTTTCATGATCTGTGTTTCCTGCAAAAAACTATTACAGAGACATTCAAACCCTAATTGTCCCCCACAGAAATCTGGGAGCAGACCAGATCAGTCTTTTTCTATATATGTTTGTTTATATATGTTTGTCCAAATACATATAGGATATTGTCATTGGCATAAAGATGGATGCATTATGCAAAACATTATTACATAATATACACAGAGAAGAGAATCATCACTTGAGATCTTGGCTCTATGTTTTAACGTACTGTTGATGATTGTGTTGTAAGACAGCTGTGTGTTGAGTTATTTTGAGGGGATAACAAATTTACATTGTATCATTATATACTTTACATTGTAGCAAAGTGTCATTTCTTCATTGTTGTCACATGAAAATTTATAATTTTAATATTTACAAAACTGTGAGGGGTGTACTAACTTTTGTGAGCTGTAGGTCAATTCTACGCAAAGCTCCTCTGTACCTAATCTCTCTTCTCACCATTGCCTTACCCACCCGTAACCTTCACTCAAGCAGGTATCACTATCTCCCTATAGTCACCCCAAACGTCCATACCTCCTTTGGCCGAAACTCCTTCCTGTTCACAGCAGCATATGACTGGAATGAACTACAAAAAACTCATGAACACCATCTCCCTCACCTCCTTTAAATCACAAGTATCAGAGCTTCTGTCTGATCATTCCACATACTGACCCCCCCTCACATGCACAGTGCAGAACCACAGCCCATTTGTTCTAGTGCCTTAGTATTGCCCACAGTGCCTTTGCACACACTGATCTGCACAGTATCTTATTTGTTGTCTGCCATTTGCACAATATCCCTTTGCACAGTTATATCCGTGGCAGTTTCACGGAATGGCAGAATATTTCGTGAAATGAACACGGACCAAAATCCGTGGCAGTTACACTGATGTCATGTTGATTTTACTGAATTCAGTGAGACCTTGCTCTTAACTCGATCTAAGCCTTACCCAAACACTTACCCTAACCCTAACCACTCAGAATCCTTGCTGTTAACTCAATGTAACATGTATTATGTTGTAATGTATTATTGCAAAGTGTCCACCTATATTTAAACTCGCAATTTCTGGGATGTGAGTTGCATATTTATACGCCCATCCATCCTACCAACCTGCAAAATCTATACTATTTACACTCTGCTAAGTCATCATGCAATTCCGTGAAGCTTAGTCGGATTTTGAAGTTAAGGGTCCATGTTTATTTCATGGAATTCTCTGCCATTCTGTGAAATTGCTACAGATTTTGAAATTAAGGGTACTTGTTCATTTCACAGGATTCTGTGAGATCACGTTGCAATTACTCCATTGTATTTGCCATGACACTTTACATACAAACTTGATCTACCTCTCTAAAACAGACTCTTTTGCACTAGTTGTACATATGCCTACAGCGGTTACTCTGAAGTTCCGCAACTTGTTTTTTGTTTGTATTTTTTTTCCCCTGTGGAATTCATGTGTTATTTGTGTCATCTTGCACCCTCTGCTATCTTTTGACCTGGTTAAATAAAGGTTAAATAATTTTTTTAATCTGAGTTTCACATGGACAGATGTTTGTGGAATCTTTCAGTATCCCAAAAAATTTACTAAATATAACAGCCAAGCCCTGCTGGTCTAGCAATAACAGAGGTAAGAAGCTGTTTAATATGATCAAGTCTGTATTGTTTGCATGCATAATTGGATGAATGCAATGTAAAATGAAAAACTGGTTGACAGAATATTTCTCAGTCTGTACGAATTGGAGGTAGCTAGGTGGTATAACTCCTGATCGACTTTGGATGATTTAGCTACCTATTGTATCCTTCAAGGACACGGTGAATGGCTAACTATGCAACAGGCTTCTTGTCGTATTTGTCACAGGCAACAGGCTTGTAGATGTATTTGTCACAGATGTTGATGGGGTTTTAACTAGCTAGCTGGCTAGTAAACATGTATCTTTTATCTTTGTGCATATTGTGTGATAATTGCAACTTAATTTTGAAACTTGCCTGTAACAGATTATTGTTCAGTCTGTACCTACTGAAGCAAGATAGGGCAAAAAGCTGAACAATTTTATGAACTGTTAAAAATTCTACTAGTTACGGTGAATAGTTAACTAGGCAAAAGACCTGTAGATTTATTTGTCACAGATGTTGATGGGCTTGCTAGCAATGTCTTGTGTTAATGCATATTGTTTGACAATTGCGATGTAATTTCCCAAAATATTTGGTGATAGATTATTGATCAAACTTTACCTACTGAAGCAAGATAGGGCATATAGCTCCCGGAAGATTTTGTGACCCGTTGTAAATGTTATGAGTTAAGGTGAATAGCTAACTAGGCCATAGGGTTAATGCTACATTCACCATCACTTCAGTGCGACACACTAAGGGTCGGGCACTGAGTTCGCTTTGAATTCCTCGTGGTATTTCAAGTGCAGACTGATACAGATGTGGTCAAAATGTATCCAGCATTGGATATTATATAAATTATCTATGTAACATTTTTAAATACATTTCCATCATGGCAATCTAATCATCCCCAGTTTTCAATCATTCACCCACTTCCCTCCCCCCACTTCTCCCCAGACCATTGCTACAAATTACAATAAGTTCTCAGTCAACTTGCCTGATAAAATAATGGTAAACTAACTAACCGTCTCTCCCTGTCCTCCATATCTCGATCTCTAGAGGTTTTCTGACAAAACCACCAATGGACTGGTCTCTGCTCCTGTCCTTGTCTCACGTTTGTTTCAGTCTCGTGATAAATTACAGGTCCTCAGAAAACTGGGAGACCTGCTGCTCTGTCAATACTCCGCATTAACAGGATGGGTTTGTGCACAATCAATGTGTGTGCATACGTGCATGTGCCATGTTCATTGTGTGTGTGGTGCTCACTGGTCCAAGCTGTATCAGTAGTACTAGCTGGCTGTTCTGTCCCCTAGCTCATTGATCATAGCCAGGCACTCATCTATAATTGACAGCCTGGGATGTCTCTCTCTGCAGGGGACTGGCTGGGATTACAAGGAGACTGCCATTATATACACACACACTGGTTCTGCTGCATCGGAAAATGCATGGACACACACACACACACAATACTGTGTTCTCCAATAGCCTATCGCTTGCTGACAGTAATGAGATGGCTCTCAGAGAAACATGTTAGTCTCAATGAGAGACAGATGGTTCTATATGAAGGGTTGAGTTTGATGAGAGACAGAGGAACAGTTGAGGGGAGAAATGGAAAAGAGGAGGGTGGAGGGATACAGTCATTGCAGCAGTGGTTATAGGGGTGTTGGAACTACTTTTCTTCCAGGTCAATGTAGTCTTTATACTTATTATGACAGGATGTTCTTCATAACATGGAAATAGCCTGTTTTATTTGATGTAGCTATCAGTGAGACAGAGATGAGTGATACTGTCACAAACTGGAAGGAAGGAGTCACAATCAGGAGTAGTTGCGTTCTGGGTATTTTATTTCAAGCCAGAACACTAAAACAGTGCAAATAATATATACACACGGGTACGGAAATATACAAGCCCCAACTTTAACCAACAAAAGAAAGTTCCTGTTATTCCAATATACTACTACATAATACTAATAGTGCAGAAGGTCACATATGATTAACCACCCACAATTCCCCCCTAGGTCCACACCCTATATATACAGTGCCTTGATTAGGGAACAGCGCACATCCTCGCGCAATCTGGGGCAACTTGCTGGGGAGGAGAACAGAGGTGTTAAGACTTTTTTATGGTTCTGCGTCAACTTCACGCCGTGGCTACGACGGCACTCTGACGGCGTCATGACCTTTCGAAGTTCTGCATCTCGGGTGAACGTCTTTCTTTGCGACGCGTTGCATTTCACCACCAGAACGCTAGGGGGGGGTTGCAACGTAATGCATTTCACCGCCAGAACGCTAGGGGGTGCTGCCTGTGTCACCTCTGTCGCGCACCACTGGAAAGTTATTTACGAGTTGTTTGTCAGCCAGTTTATATCCTATGTTAGCAACCAAACTTGAGCAGAACTGCCCACTAAGTACTGCTTGCTGGCAAAGTGGTCATTTCAAAACGTTACTGACAAATAGACACTTTACAAACAGGTAACCCCGTCATTGTAACCAAACTATTTCAGAGTTTTTTTGCAAAGCTTGTCAGTGAACTAGCATGTTGCTTCTCCCCACTGTATAGCAACATCGACTGTCAATGCCACAGTCAAGAACCTTTACCCACCAGCTAGTCTTGTTATAGGACTTGTGTTTGTATATATCAACATTATCTGACATCGATTGCCTATGCATTAATGCTGTTTTTTGCTACATAGTGATGCACCTGCCCATGGGTAAGCAGATTTACAATTACCATCACTCTAGAGTCAGATGGGTGATTGTCAATATATTATAACTATTAGCTAGGTGATGTTCATATCTGAATTTTCCTTCACATTTATGTTTTAAGATTTCTCTTTTTATAAATAAAGACCTGCTGTGAAGTAATGTTATTGCTCTTTATTGAGTAACCTGCACCAAGTTGCAAACAGGTACAAGCAGCACAAAATATAAATATATAAAATAAAAACTATACACATCAACTGTATACAAAAATGATATACATGCAGCACATAATAAGGTGCAAACAAAACAGCAAGAACAGTTTGTTCTGCTCTGCCTCTCAGAGGTGTAAAAAGTACTGGAGACTGATACCTGAGTAGAAGTAGAAGTAGAGATGCTGTACTAAAACCCTACTCCAGTAAAAGTGAAGTCACCTACTGGATTTCTACTTGAATAAAAGTCTATAAGTATCTGAATTTAAAATGGACTTATGAACCAAAAGTAAGATTGTGATCTTAAAAAGTACACAAATTAAATTTACAAGTAAAATAGTCACATCTGTTGATGGATAATATTAAATGGCAGAGGTGCTTCTTCTAGGCTTCTACAAACAAATATTCCAGTTGAATGATGAATGTAATAAATGCAGGTTATGTAGAGTCCATCAGGTTTGCCCAAAAGCCCTTCTCGAGATCAAACATTAACAAAAGTTTTGCCCCATAAAAGTTGAGCAGGGCCATTCACATAACTTTTAAATAGCATGTGCAGAAACTAGAAAAACAAAGGCACCCCACATAAAAAATACTTGCAACCATGACACAGACTATTTGAGAACTGTTATTATTTTTGAATATTTGCTTGAGAAGAAAATAGCTAGAAGGACAATGGTAACCCTCCATAGCAGATCAGCCACTGTCTGGCCAAATCTGCTACACTCGCCACCGGTGTCCAGCACCAGCCTGTAGGTCCACCCTGCATTTATGTAGCTGTGCCGTCTGCTTAACCAGCCAGTCATCCTGGTTCCTCTTCTGTTTGGAATCCACCCGGGACACAGGTCTCTGCTACCATTGAAGCTGGGGAGCTACACACAACAGGCACAGGTGGTGGTTTGGTATACAATGGCTATGCAGGTGAGGTTATATATAATTTAAGGAACATTGCTGTATTAAGTGCTGTGAACACCAAGTGGCTGTCTGGACAGGAATTAAACCAACCTGACTTGCGTTAGAGATTCCAGCCATCATACTTGGCCCTGTTATGACAGATCGATCGATTAGGTTTTACTCTTACATTTATAGTTTTATAAACATAGTATATTTTCTAAAATGCATAGTATATTTTCACCAGTATCTGACTGGCGTCTGTACGGTGGCCTAGTGATCAGGGCGTCTGATTGGCGTCTGTAAGGTCGCCTAGTGATCAGGGAGTCTGACTGTCGTCTGTACGGTGGCCTAGTGATCAGGGTGTCTGACTGGCGTCTGTACGGTGGCCTAGTGATCAGGGAGTCTGACTGTCGTCTGTACGGTGGCCTAGTGATCAGGGTGTCTGACTGGCGTCTGTACGGTGGCCTAGTGATCAGGGCGTCTGACTGGCCTCTGTACGGTGGCCTAGTGATCAGGGCGTCTGAATGGCGTCTGTACGGTGGCCTATTATTTAACCGGCCAGTCATATTGGTTCCTCTTCTGTTTGGACTCCACCCGGGACACAGGGGACACAGGGGACTCGGCTACCATTGAAGCTGGGGTGATACACACAACAGGCACAGGTGGTGGTTGGGTATACAATGGCTGTGCAGGTGAGGTTATATATAATGTAGGGAACATTGCTGTATTAAGTGCTGTGTACACCAAGTGGCTGACTGGACAGGAATAAACCAACCTGACTTGCGTTAGAGATTCCAGGCATCATACTTGGCCCTGTTATGACAGATGGATCCATTAGGTTTTACTCTTACATTTATATAGTTTTATAAACATAGTATATTTTCTAAAATGCATAATAAACCACAAGATCAAGCAAAAAGGTGCAAGTTCAGACCGCGGTACACATGAATACAAATACACAAGAATACACAAAGGGTAAAGAGAGGAGAAAAAGATACAGTCAAAATTGCACGAGAAAAGTTTAAGTAAATATACAATTAGTGCAAAGAAATAAGTTTCAGAGGTAGATCAAATTGGTATGTAAAGTGGTAGGCAAATACAATGTAATAAATTAACACGTATGACTGTGCAAACGGTTATTGGGCAAATAACAATAAATAAGATACTCAAAATAAAATGCTGTGCAAGTCAATGTGTACAAAGACATCATGGGGCAAAAGTATGTATTTCACAGTACTGTACTGTACAAAGACAACGATGATTGGTTGATAAAATAGACATTGTTAAAAGGGTTCAAAATCAACTAGCAATTTCATCCACCAGCCAAACGGCTAGTGATTGTTCAAATTTTACCAGCCACTCAATAGATTACTACTGTTTTTTGGCTGGTGAGTGAAGTTAATCTACCTAATATAATCTAATATGGTTGTATATGGACAACAATATTTTTCGAGCATTTGGCTGGTAAATGGTGCTAATTTAGAACCCTGATTATTAACCCCACACTGTGGAAATTCCTATGCTACACCATCTCTAAATAATTAAAAGATATGCAATTAGCAGCGATATGAAAACCGCATTTCGGCATGTTTTGTTACATTTTGTTTGCACAGACGTACCATGGCGAAATGTGTATGGACAACCTGATGGCATTTTTAGCTAGCTAGCTTAGTAGCCCACATAAACAGAGGTAAAAAACGAACTTATATTTACCTTATATTCGAAATTCATCCATCATTTTGTCCTTTTCACGAAACACCTCGGAGCAAAACAATGGCGGAATATAGGGAGAGGAAAACCGGAAAAGCTACATTTCGGAAGGATGTATTAAACTGACCAATCACAGTCCTTGCGCTCTGAGTAGCCTCGACGGGCAAGTTACATTTTTGGAGAGGTGCACGTCACTCGATGGCGGAGGTTACGGCAGAGGGTCCGCGTTGACGCAGAGAGGTCTACGTGGGTACGCCATGGATTTGACGCAGAAGCATAAAACACGCTTTAGTAGACTGGGGATGTTGAGCGCCAGATCCTGTGTGCGCCAGTAGAGGGGGCTCCAGGATCTCTACTGCTGCTGACAGTACCCCCTTCTGACGCTCAGCTCCGGCAGTGCAGCGCCCCCCACCAAGGGGATGAACCCTAGGACGCGGAGCTGGGCAGTCCGTCCGGTGCAGGTGAAAATCACAAAGGAGGCCAGGGTCCAGGACATCTCGACCGGAACCCAGTACTGCTCCTCAGGGCCGTACCCCGCCAAATCCACGAGGTACTGGAGACCACCCCTCCACCATCTCGAATCCAGAATGGCTCGAATGGAGAAGGCCAAACCACCCTCGATCTCCAACGGAGAAGGGGGGGTCTCCAGCACACCGGCCTCATGGAGATGTCCTTCCACCACTGGCCTGAGTAGAGATTCATGGAACACAGGGTGAATACGCATGTGAGAAGGCAGTTGTAAATTATATTACACATCACCCACTCTCCCCAGGACTTTACAGGGCCCCACAAACCACGGACCCAGTTTAAACCACTTGTCCACCGCAGGCGCCTTGGTCTGGCTTGGATGCCACAGAGCCAAAACAGGCTGAAACACAAACACACACTGAAAAGGGGTCAGATTAGTAGAGGAGTGGCGCACAGAGTTCTGCGTGTACTCTGCCCAGGGCAGAAAACACGACCACTCCCCTGGCCTGTGCTGGCAGTATGACCGCAACAACCTGCCCACCTCCTGATTTACGTGCTCCACCTTCCCATTGGCTTCAGAATGGATCCCAGAGGTAAGGCAAACCCCCAACCTCTCCATTAAGGCTATCCAGACATGGGACGTGAACTGGGGGCCATGGTCTGAAACAATATCCTCCAGGATGCCATAGTACCAAAAGACATGGGTAAACAAGGCCTCTGCAGTTTGCAGGGCCATGGGTACCCCAGGCAGAGGTAGGAGGCGCCAAGCCTTTGAGAACCTATGCACAACAGTCAGGATCATAGTATCCTAGTCAAAGGGAGGTAAATCAGTAATAAAGTCAATAGACAAATGTGACCAAGGCCATTGAGGCACGGGAAGAGGCTTTAACTTCCCTGTAGGTAGATGCCTCTGCACTTTACTCTGGGCACATACCAAGCAGGAGGAAATGTAAACCTGCACGTCCTTAGCTAAAGTGATCCACCAGTACTTGCCAGCCAGACAATGAACGGTATGGCCGATACCAGGGTGACCAAAGGAGGGGGTGGTGTGTGGCCATCTCTAACTGGCTCAGGTACGTGTTGACGATCCAAAGGATACCGCGTAGGGATATCCCCGCACCGCACGGTCTGTTGGATCTCTGTATCGATCTTCCACATTACAGGAGCAACGATACAGGCTTCAGGCACAATGGGGCTGTAGTCCACCACCCTGTCCTCTGTGTCATGCTGGCGTGAAAGTGTATTAGCCTTATCGTTTTTGCTGCCTGGAATGTACGAAATAGTGTACGTAAACCTGACAAGGAAAATGGTCCACCTCGCCTGGCGCGGTGTTCAAACTCTGCGCTGCCCGGATTTACTCCAGGTTATGGTGGTCGGTCAGGATATGAAAAGTGTTTGGCCCCGTCAAGCTAGTGCCTTTATGCCATAACAACTTTGACAGTGGCAAGCAGTTTCCTACAGCCAACGTCATAACTCCTTTCAGCAGCTATCAGCTTCCTTGAATAGAAGACATAGGGATGCAACTTGTGACAGCACCCCGCCCACACTTTCAGAAGCTTCCACCTCCACTACGAACAGCAACGACGGGTCAGGGCGAGCTAGAACAGGTGCGGATGAGAACAGGTCCTTCAGTGAGGTGCTGCTTCCTTGGTTCAGCGCAACCTGATCGGCCCACCCTTAAGCAGGGACATGATAGCGGCTGCCACCTTGTCAAAACCATGAATGAAACTCCAATAATAATTGCCAAAACCTAGAAAACGCTGTACTACTTTCACAGTGGTCAGGGCTGGCCAATAAAGCACGGCACTGACAAGGTCTATCTCCATCTCCACCCCGGCTGAGGAATTGTGATATCCAAGGAAGGAGACTGAGTGCCGGAAAAAATAGCACTTCTCTGCCTTGACATAGAAATTGTGCTCCAGCAATCTTCCAAGCACCCTGCACACCAGACAGACATGCTGATCGCAAGTGTCCGTGTACAATGACACGAACACCCAACGGCCAATTACGTCCCTGAAGATCTCATTCACAAATGCTTGGAAGACTGCTGAAGCATTCATAAGACTGTACGGCATGACAGTAGTAGCCGGATGCCGTACTAAACGCGGTCTTATATTTGTCTCCCTCTCGGATACGCACGAAGTTGTAGGCACTCCTGATTTCTAGTTTTGTAAAGAAGCGAGCTCCATGCATAGACTCAATCACAGAGGAGATGAAGGGAAGAGGATAGGTGTAACAGACTGTGATTTTATTCAGGGCACGATAGTCTATGCATGAATGCAGACCTCCTTCATTCTTCTTTACAAAAAAGACACTCGAAAATACAGGTGAAGAGGAGGGACGTATGTACCCCTGATGCAGCTATTCTGAGACGTATGTTTCCATCGCCTCAGTCTCAGTATACGACAAGGTGTACACATGGACTTTGGAAAACACATGGGCCAAGTCCGAAAATTCAATAGGGACAAGAGTGTTGAAAGCACTGTCTGGACTCTCCACCATGGTGGCCCTCAACAAAAACATCAGGCACCTACCAAGGCACCCTTGCGACCACCCCTCGATGGACCTATTAGACAAAGTAAAGGAGGGGTTAACTAACACGATAGGACATTAAGGGGTGTCCGTGACATTAAATACTATCTTCTCAGTATGGTTGTCTGAACATGCCATGGTTATGAGAATGGTCGTGTGCCTAACAAAACTAGACCCTAATGGCCTACGGTCTAGAGCCTGTACTGGCAATGGGTTATCTAATTGGCACAACAGCACTCCTAATGTTTGTACCAGACCTGTATCTAGGAAGTTCCCCGGTGCCCCTGAATCTACAAGGGCCTTAAGTGGGGCAGAACATGGATAATCAGGAAAAATAACTGAAATCATCATCTGTGATATATTAGAAGACAAAGGGTATGATAACTGGGGTAGTGCAAGGATGTCCGCACTGTCGCTCCATGGACCCGACAGGTGCAGGTGGCTATTGGCTACAAGGTGCCCCCATTTGCCACAGAAGGAACACTGCTCCTGACAGCTCCTGGGTCCCCTCTGTGTGTCCTGGATACCTGCCCTACCGATCTCCATGGGAACAGGCCCGGATGCTGGCCAGGAGTCACACTCCAGGTAGGATGGATAAACACTCCCGTTGCACCCTCGTGCCTGCAGGAGACCTGGTCCACAGCTGGAGGACACGGCGATCCAGCTGGATGAAACCCAGCATTGTTTCACGACAGGCCAGCTCCCACCAGATGTCGTCCCGCAGGTGGCACCGGAAGTGATTGATGAGGGCCCGCTGCCAGCGATTAAAACTCCAGGGCGTATTCCCTTGCCATCCTAGTGCCTTGACGCAGGTGGACGTGGTTCTCACCCATGTCCTGACCCTCTGGTGGATGGTTGAAGACAGACTGGACAAGGTGGGCAAACGCCTCATAGTTGTCGATGACTGGGTTGTTGATGACTGCGTTCGCCCACTCGGGGCTCGTCCGGAGAGACAAGACATGAGGCCGTAGGTGCCGTGGTGGTAAAGGTTCAACTGTAGCGTAAGAACCCCAGATATCTTGTGGCTGCCCCATCGAAGTCTCAGGGAAGAGATAGATGGACCCCTGAGGGCGGATTTCCTCCTGGCTACATGACGTCTGCAGCGGGTAAGACCAGCATCGCAGGGACAGGTGGAGGAGGACCGATCTCTGATTCAAACTTTTGATGGAGCTCAGCACACTGTACATAGCCACTCCCAAATGGAGCATGAACACCAGCATGGATTGGTGACTTTGTATGTTTGACACAACATTGACCTGTTCAGTGCCTTCTTCGGCACCCGTTGGCTGTCCTGCTGACTAGAACAGTGCGAATTATATACATACGTGTACTGAAGTATACTAGCCCCAACTTTAAGCAAATAAATAAAGTTCCTGTTATCGCACAGGAATAGCAAAACATGAATAGTTCAGAACATCATATATGATTAATCACCCATAATTCCCGCCTAGTTCCACACCCTATATATATACTTCCTTGATTAGGAAATAGTGCATATCCGTGCGCAATCAGCGACAAATTGCTGGGGAGGAGAACAGTAGTGTTAGTAGACTGGGGATGTTGAGCGCCAGATCCTGTGTGCACCAGTAGAGGGGGCTTCAGGATCTCTGCTGCCGCTGACAGACACACTACACCAGGGAATCAATTTATTATCTCTACACTGCTCCCTCTACCTGTAAGTACACAAATGTATATTATCTCCCCACTCCCACACACACACCAACTAGGTGCTAGTAATGTTGTAGAGCAAAGTTATTGCTTTTTATATCATTGTGTTTGCAATCCGTATTATGGTTATTCATATCACATTGTCTATTATCCAACAGATATGCTAATATCTGAATGTTTATATACATTATGTAGAAAATACAGCCTTTTTATGTGTTATTAGTCATAAATGTGTTATTAATCATAAATATTCTTTAAAAGTATTTTTTATTCAAACCCTTGGTGAGTCCTGAAATACAGCTAATAACATACAATAAAAGCCTTTTTAGCTACTCATGGACACACACTTCCAAAAAGTAGTGTTACCTGATCTACTATGTATACTGTATATATAGTGTTACTATTTTATATCTTTACATTTGTTATTTTCTTAACTGCAATTTTGGTCCTAAAAGTTGACCTTTAAATGTTAATGGTTGTTATTAATGAAGCATGTGAGAAATACAATGTGATTTGATTTGGATCTGACTCCACACACAAATAATCACACATCTTTCTTGGCAGCGTTATCACAGTGATTCCCTTGGTTTGTGTTACTGAAAAAGGTTTATGGTCTGCCATGTTATGGTAGAGTGAAATAGTGTGTGACCTCCCTGGGGCCTTAAGCACAATTCTGCTAAGAGGTCCTCCTACTTGACCCATGAGCCATGTAAACCATTTGGCATTGCCACACAAATGACACCCCATTGCTACCATTACAATCCTCCCTCCTTTAAAACAGTTTGCTCCTTATTTTGTTCTAAGAATAAGTAGACCTATACAGAACAGAAATTAAGTATAAGCGAACAATATTTATTATTCTATAGAATCTTAAGATAAGTATGTAAACATATTCCTAGGCTAGGGCTGCAACTATGTCAGAAAATAGTCAAATAAACCCTAGTTGGACAGTCAATCTGGACTGTCTGGAAGAAAATGAGAGAGTATGTCACATAATGTCATGACGCTTTACCTTAGAGACCGGGTGAAGAAGAGTAAAACTTAATGTAACGCCCAGCCCATAGACATTGTTAAATGGACTTTCAGTTAAGTTTGGTTCCAATGCCTTGCATGTAATGTTCCTTTAAAGTACTTTGTATGAATTGCGGGTAATGTCCCTTTAATATATGTTACACCTCTCTTTGGTTTGGGCATCTGTTACAGATAGGGTTTAGGTTAGGTTGTGCTAGTATCTTGTAGATCGGTTTGATTAATGATTACGTAAAGCCGTGTTCTGTTAGCTAGTTTAGCTGCTTGCATATAAGCTGCCCAGATATGAGAGGGAGGTGTCGGTTATTGTTGCCTGTGTTACTTTTCTGAGTAACTCTGAATTCACAAGTTTTAAGACCAAATTTATCAGGTAAAGGGAGTTCATAGCTTAACAGTAACCTATAAAACAAATTGAAAGAGTAACGAAAATATCAATCATTGTCACCGGTAAGATATGAACCTTTACCAGATCCTTTTGGTCTTAAGTAGGGACTTCCCAAAACTTGTGAACTCAGAGTTACTCAGAAAAGTAATATTACTCAAGTAAATGTCCACCTCTGCCTGTTTGATATATGTAATTATCCCCTCACACCAGTTTGTGTTTGATACATGTATGCAATCTAGTCTCTTTAGTTTCCAGAGTGTGTATGCTTCATTGTGGTTGTTTGTTCAATCCTGTAATGTGTCCAGCAAGTGCATACAGTTAGGTTTCACTCTCCCATGTTGACACTACGACAAGTATGCTGGTGTGAGTTTAAATCTATGTACACTCAGCTATCGCTCCCGTGCATACTACATTAATGAACTAGTGAGTATTTTTCCTGAGAATGTTTAATCTATGTAAACTCAACTATTGCTACCCGCATCGTACTACATTAATGAACTAGTGATTATTTGTCCTGAGAAGGTTTAAATCTATGTAAACTCAGCCATTGCTTCCTGCGTCGTAATGAACTAGTGAGTATTTGTCCTGAGAAGGTTTAAATCTATGTAAACTCAGCTATTGCTCCCCACGTCATACTACGTTAATGAACTAGTGAGTTTTCATCCTGTGAAAGTTTATATCAATTTATTCTCACCTATAGCTGAATATCCGTGTTGTACTATAATAAATGTACTGTGAGTGAATGTCACCTTGTAGGCATATATATTTGTTATAGTTTCGGTAACATTATTGGCCGAAGACGGCTTAGTGTTTACTATTTTAAATAAAATATAGAACGCCATATTCTGCACTGGTCTAAAAATTCTCAACACCATTACAAAAAATTACCATATAGTCCAAATATAAGATAACCCTGATTATAAGATGACACCCCATTTTCATCACTAATTTTTGGAAAAAAAACAAAAAAGTGAAAACAACCATTGTATGCGTTTTCATCGCTTGTTAAAGCACATTGGACGTTTTCTGTGACATTATACATGTTTTTTATGCTCAATGCATGTTTATTGGAATAACCTGTGAAAATATAACTTCAAAATGACATACCTCCACTCGTTGTGCAAATGTTTGAGTGAGACGAACAAACCTCCGAACCTACAATTTCAGTGCGAGATCTCTCCTTTTTTTTTTGATTGGCGTAGAGGCGCACTAATGAAATATGGATCAATTAACAATAACAGAAAATAAATTATTAACTTGTTCTAAAACAGATAAGATGAAAATGTTATTTAAATGTAACACATTTGCTCATTATAAATGTAAATGTAACTAGTAACAAATTACTTGAATTGTGAAAGTAACACGTTCGGTTACTTCAAAAAAGTAGTCTGTTATCCCCAACACTGCTCATCAGTAAACAAGACTGTTTGAAAATTTGTCTTCATGTATTTCTGGGCCCACTGCATCCATTTCTGCTTGTGAGCATTGGTTAGGGGTGGCCGAATAATAGGTTTATGCACAACTGCAAGCCTCTGGAGGATCCTACACCTTGGGGTTTGCGGGACTCCAGAGGCAACAGCAGCTTCAAATACCTGTTTGCTGTATTGCCATTTTAGCAGCTGCTCTGTTTTTCTGATAAATATGTCTGACAGTAACCTTCCTCATTACTTCTTTATCTGCACAAACCCGTCTGTGCTCTGAATCAGCCATAAATCTCTTCACAGAACGATGATCATCGTGAAATATCCTATTTGATCATACCTTGTCCTAGGCATTGCACTATTTGAAGCTTTGCCGCCGCAGAGAGATCCTTTATCTTTCCCATACTGCTTGAAACCTGTGGCCTGCCTAATAATGTGGAACATCCTTCTTAAGGAGTTTTCCTTTGATTGGGCTCACCTGGCAAACTAATTAGGTGTTTGAGATTGATTTCAATTATCCAAAGAGCCCGGAGACACAATACCATCCATGAGTTTGATTGATAAATAAAATATTTAATGTTTATGACATTTAATTCAAATTTGCATAATAATTTGGAACGCAGTGTAGACCCTGAATATAATACAAGGCCATTTTTTCAGACCTATTTCCAGGGGGACAAAAAACGTCTTATATTCAGGACAATATAGCAGTTAAGCAGTCATTTACACAAATGCACGTTTGCCATACAATCATAAATGTTACCTTGTAAAGATTTCAATGGTTGAATTACAATCTTACCATAAAAATATTCCATTCACTTTCTTGAGGCAAAAAAATAATTTATGTCATCATAGGACATGTGTTTTTCAACACTATGATCTATACATATGATGGCCTGACCACTCAAATATTCCTGTGACATGGAAGACCTTAGGTAGCATTTCATGAGCGTTAATTTTGAAAAGCTCCTTTCTGCCGATGCTACTGTTACTGATGGGGTGACAGTACTATTATGGTCTGAGCTGATTGTGTATGATGCTGGCTGTAATGGGTCTTTGTTAGTACTTCCTGAAGATGGCTGTACTGGATCTGTGTTATTACTGGCTGAGGCTGGCTGTGGATCAACTGAGTCTGTGCTTGTAATGGCTGATGATCGAAGCTAGCTAACATTAATGGTACCTAGCTAATTTTCTGTTTGCTACCTAATGTTAGCATTTGCTAGCTTATGGGTAGATCACTGATTACTGTAGTGTACCTCTGCTGGCTTGGTCTCTTTTGCAGGTATTGACATAAACATTGTCCGTTTGTGGAAAAAAGTAATAAAAAGTGCAGAGATTGAGCTAAACAAATTAACCTGCAATTTGTGACTTCTGATGTCCATCTTGCCATTATATCGGTGTGAAAATAGTTTTAAAAAATGCAGCAGTATACCATGTTATTTCTAGATTGTAATATATATATATTATTTGAGAAAATGTTGTAAACCTTTGGCTACATAATCTGAGTGACTGGTAGCCTATATTTGTTTATCTACTTAATGTACCAGTGTGACCAAAATGTTGTAAATGTGATTGAATTGAATTTGTACTTTTAAGAGCAATTGAGTTGGCTATTTTTTCTAGATGGCCTTAGCTCTCTGGACGATGGCCTTGGTGCGATCACAAAAATACCTCCCAGAATACAAATAAAAATGCACTATTTTACTATTTATTGCTTGTTTGCAGGAATTAAGAAATGTTATAATCACAATATTTGAATCTTCTGCTTTGGACAAGTTGTTTTTGCTATTTGACTCTCACGTTTAATTAGATAGCGGAGGCAGGCGCTTCTTCACAAACATAATCTTTTATTGAACTCTTGGATGAACTGGACAAGAAACAATGAACCACACCAAACAAACGAAGACACAGAACTAAATACCATATTAACGAGGAGAGGGTGTGCAGGTGTGGACTAAACAACAGAACCAATAGGCTGACCAAAGCATGTGATGGGAACATGTGACCAAAGAGCAGGAAAACAGAACCAAAACAAAACACACAGGGGAGAAACCACCACAAAGTGACACATGGAACAAGCACAGAAACTAGGAACATACACAGACTATAAAGGCAGAATTAAAACACCATGCGAAGCACTGAACGAACACTAGGGGGAACTTAAACATTACACACAGGGAAGCAATCTAACTAAAAGACACACACAGGGGAGTAACTCAACAAGAAGGGAGTCGATACACCAGCCCACACTGGGCCGGATGTGACATTAACAAGTAAAATTACAGCAACAAACGTTTTCCTTCAGTTACAATATAAGTAATTCTACTTCATGCTCCTGCCTACATTACCCTCAGCTACAATGCTACAGCAACACACATCAGTAAATAATGGCACAATAATTTAAGGATCACTTCTGGTGGCTATAGTATGATCCAGTATATGTACAGCAGTGGTCCTCAAACCCTTCCATGGAGGGCCTAGCGTATGCTGGTTTTTGGTCTTTCCCTTCAATTAGAGCATAATTAGGACCTAGACTGCAAGGTGAGGGGAGATCCTAACCAATTAGTGAGCAACTCCATCAGGCTTGTACAAGGTAAAAGCGAAAACCTGCATACACTAGGCCCTCCATGGAAGGGTTTGAGGACCACTGATGTACAGTGTTGATACGAGGGGTATTTCATGTGATGTGGATACATCCAAAATCCAAAACCACAGGCATGTGGCCGCATCTAATATCTTGCCTGTGAACATGACATCATTTTCACTAGATATGAGTTCAAGACTATTTGTGAATATTCTCAAATATCTTGGAAACAGAAATTCCTTTTACATGTACTTCAGATATGGCACTGGGCCATTTGTACCAAATAGGGATGCACCGATACCATTTTTTAGGGACCGAGTACGAGTACCGATATTTATTTTCTGGTACTCACCAATATCGATACCTATACAAATTTTCCGTGCTCATTTTCATGTTTTATTTTCAGATTTTTTATCAGGTTACTTGTATTATATGAACTGGGTTTCATACCTATTGATATTAATACAAAACAAAGCATGAAATTCACAATGTGTGGGATGTTGTCATTAATTTTGAAGTATTTCCACACCGCTAAGGCTGACATTGTGTCTGCTGCTGCCGCCGCTGTCTCTGTGCATTAAAAATTCTGTCAGTTACGTCACATAAGGTATCGGTCTTTGGTATCAGGGGATTTTTACGAGTACGAGTACAAGTACATGAGCTTGGAATCGGGCCTGTGCATCCCTAGTACCAAATATACTGACTGCCCAGTAAAACAATAACGGATATGACCATGCACACTATCCAAACCCCAGATTCTCCCCAGAAATGAGCGGGAGTTGATAACTGAAACTCTGTCATAAATATCTGTAGTTTTAACACCAGACTATATAGAGGGTTGAATATCTCCCGACTTCAATGCATATCAAAGTGTTCCCAATCCGCAGTAAAGATATGTCCCCAAACATATGGGACGATGAAGTTTGGAAAGAATCATAATATATGTAAACATCTGGACTGAAACATCACCGGATTCCTGACCTTTATGCCCAGGTATTATTTGCATCCATATTGCCCTAATATACCCAGCTAATCAACATTTTAAAAACCTAAAGTTTAAGGCTGTGCAAATGCATATGAATGCATATTCACACGCAACGTGTTTATAAACAGTTGACCGTTGGCCCGTTGGTTTATGAAAAGATGCCCGTTACTGAACAACACAAACATACCTGAGAAAATAGATTTCAACTTCCCATCACTAATTTACAATCAATTTGAAATGAGGGGAAGGCAGGACCCTTGCATAGTTATGGGGCTCTATGCAACTTAGTGAGTCTGTGTGTGCTCTGTGTGTACTCTACATGTGTACAGTATGGGTTTGTTTGTGTGTGTGTGTGTGTGTTCTTGCATGAATTTGCATTTCTCTGTGTATTGTATGTATGTATGTATGTATGTATGTATGTATGTATGTATGTATGTATGTATGTATGTATGTATGTATGTATGTATGTATGTATGTATGTATGTATGTATGTATGTATGTATGCACTTCAGTTGCATATCTGTGTAGGTGTGTGCTTTAGAGTGCACAGTGCAGTGACCTCTTGCAGGGGCGGCGGCAGGGTATGGCTTGGTGGGGCTACAGCCCTACCAAGAATCGTGTTTGCCCCACCTTAGCCCCACCATGAATTATCAACTGTGCTGACTTAGTAGCGTTTTTTTATTATTTAACCTTTATTTAACCAGGTGGGCACGTTGAGAACAAATTTTTATGTGGTTTCGGTGCAGAGTATGTGAGCGGAGCGGAGCTGACCCAGTTTACCAGAGCGCAGAGCAATATTTGAACGGCCCAGAATGCTCTCGCTCAAAATCGCTCCAGTAGCGCTCACTTACCGTAGTCAGGACAGCCTAATGAGCCTCTACGTGTGTAGGTTACTTGGCTAGTGCGCGTTGTTAATGTGTAATCATGGAATTCGCTAAATAGTAATAAACTAACAAAACATACAGGTGCAAAATCAAGATTATCGACAAAAATGTAGAGGTGAGGTTATATAGTGGTCACGATTAAACAGTCTTATGGAATATGAAAAGACATGCCTATCTCTCGCAAGCACGATAATGTACTGCGTGCACACGTGAACAGAAAGAATTGAGGTGCGT
>JACXGM010017074.1:0-19999 GCA_016801145.1 Umbra pygmaea
GCTGTAAATAAGAAATTGCTTTTAGTCAACTTAACCTGGTTAAGTAAAGGTTAAATAAAATAAAAATAAAATCAACTAACCCAAATTCCAATTATTTTATATTTTTTTATTTTGCTGATCCGAAAAATGATCCGATCCGTGACTCTGATCCGAAAAACGATCCGATCCGTGAGTTTTTTGATCCGTTGCACCCCTATTATACGTAGATTTGTGAGTATTTTGGCCATGTTTGAGTCAACACTCCTTTCTGCCTGCAGCAGTCTCCATGGACACCGATGTTGGTCTCAAACAGAAACAGATTATATAGGAGTGTACAACAATACCCTTTTGAACCAACCCTGAATGGCAAGCATTAAACATAAAATACACACACATACAACATTAATACACATGATGGTATGATCATTTCACAAATGTAACGTTAAATATTAAGATTAAAAAATATTTTGTTCTAAATATCAACGTGATATAGATGGATGCTATGGGGCTACCCTGTTACTCCAGGTTAGCATCAGACAGAGGATGCAGTGCCCACAGAGATCCCACACCCGGCGGATATAATCTTCTGATGGGCAAGACTCTGTCAAGGTCATGCAGGATAATGTGGAGTTAAATAAACATTTCTTGGTGGCCGATCCACCATGGAGGCTGCAATGAATGTAATGTGTTGACTCAATGTGGATGTCAGAGCTCTCATTTCAAACCGCTACATGCTCTGCAAGGATAGTTGTTCATGGTCCTTACGCTAAACCTAAACACTAGCCTTAACCCCATCCCTTAAACGTTAACTAACACCATGCTTATCCCAGGTAGCATAACATGATCCTCCACTTGCTTTGAAACACCTTTCTCAGGCAGACAGCTATAAAGTCCTTCACCAGTGGGTGAGCAGATTGTGACATCTACAATGTAGTTTCCTTGCCTTGTTTGTCCTTAGATTTAAACACTACAATCGTACACATGCATAGTTTAAGTATAAGCTCAAGGGCTCAGGTGATTTTGCAAGGCTGGCATTACTTATCTCATGAGGTGATTTTCATGTCAGATTAGGGTATTTGCACTGATACTACCGTAGTCTTTTTTTTTATATAAGTTTCAGTTGAGTGTCTTCTGAGTTTTGTTAAAAGCTCCAATTATCTGGGCAGTTATTTATCAAAGTAGTCTTGTAATGCTATATCTCTAAATGTCATCACGCCATTATGGGGCGCCGATTGTAAAGTGACACACACTTAAAATTAACAGCAAAATTTCCCCACATTTAGCTCCAAACAACATTTAAAAAAGTGTTGTTAAATTTTTGATGTTACTTTTTACCACATTTAAAGCAATATTTGTGAACTTTATCTTATTTACTTTACATACTGTGTATTAGTATTGTTATAGTGTGTATTAGTATTATAATAGTGTGTATTAGTATTGTAATAGTGTGTACAGCTGTGTAATAGTATTGTAATAGTGTGTATTAGTATTGTAAAAGTGTGTAATAGTGTGTATTGGCATTGTAAAAGCATGTATTGGTATACTAATAGTGTGTATTTGTAGTGTAATAGTGAGTAATAGTATGTATTGTTATTGTAAAAGTGTGTATTAGTATTGTAATAGTGTGTATTAGTGGTGCAATAGCCTTTATTATTATTGTAATAGTGTGTACTATTATTATTGTAATAATGTGTATTAGTACTGTAATAGTGTGTAATAGTGTGTATTAGTGTTGTAATAATGTGAATTAATATTGTAGTAGTGTGTATTAGTATTGTAATAGTGTGTTATAGTATTGTATTAGTGTGTAATAGTGTGTATTAGTGTTATAATAGTGTGTAATAGTGTGTATTAGTATTGGAATAGTGTGTATTAGTGTTGTAATAGTGTGTTTTAGTGTAGTAATAGTGTGTATTAGTATTGTTATAATGTGTATTAGTATTGTAATAGTCTGAAAAATGTGTAATAGTATTGGAATAGTGTGTAATAGTTTTTAGTAGTGTGTATTAGTATTGTAATAGTGTGTAATAGTGTGTATTAGTATTTTAATATTAACCCACTCCACCCAGTTACTCAGCCCCTCCATTCACTCAACCCACCCACTCAAACCACACCACACAGTTACTCTGCCCACTCCACTCACTTACCTCGTCCATTGCAAACACTCCAGCCATTTACTCCACCCACTCCACCCAGTTACTCCACCAACTCCAACTCCACCACCCAATTACTGCACCCAATCCAGCTGGAAAACTACAGCTGGCTGCAAGAACACTTCACAATTTCCCCACAAATTGTAACTTACCTAGGGACAAAATGCAAAAAAGCAACTGCTAGGAAGAATAATTTTATTTTTCATTTACAAAAACACGGTAAATGGCATTGTAAACTGCATTACATTTACTCAACAGTTTTATACCATTGTGTAGACTAATGATTCCACATTACTTAATATAGGGATGTGTTCTGGGTGCCCCGCAAAATCAGCAGGGTATGTATTTTATCTCCTTTATTTTGTATACTTACAGCTCTTAATCATTATCGATAATTTTTGTGTTTGTGGAAGACGGTGAAAGTGTTGTGTTAATAATATAAGTTGACCAGAACACATTCAATTAGGTTTTAGACTTTCATACCTTGTCTACAGAACACCTTTTAAGTAGTATAGCGGTTATTTAACTTACACTATTTCATCCTTTTGCAGTTTTTTGCAGGGCATGTAGAATACATTTTTTTCAGCTGAAGCTTCAATAATAATACACACTGTTACACACTATTAAAGTAATATCACACACTATTACAATACTAATGCACACTGTTAAACAATAATACAATACAAATACACACTTTTACAATAATAATACTAACACAGTGTCTGACTGTCCCGGGACAGTCATGAGAGTCACAGGACAATGTACAGGAAAGTGTCTGTTCCAGGACACTCCTCTGGACACTACTAAGAGGACAGGACAGGTTTTCCTGCCACTGCTTTCCATTTGCCGCCAGCGCTTTTCATCGAGCTTTTATTTTGAAGGCCTACTGCCACTGACCTGCAGTGTGAATTTGTATATTAGCTAAATATTTAGTTTTACCAAGCACATTTAAAATTTAACATTTAACATTTAGATTTAGAATTACATTTAGATTTAACATTGAAATCTAAATGTTAAATGTAAATGTAAAATGTAAATGTAAAATGTAAATGTAAAATGTAAAATGTAAATGTAAATGTTAAATGTAAATGTTAAATGTAAATGTTAACTCTAAATGTTAACATTTAACATTTAGATTTAACATTTAGCATTTAGATTTAACATTTAACATTTAGATTTGACATTTATCATTTAGATTTAACATTTAGCATTTAGATTTAACATTTAGATTTAGATTTAACATTTAAATGTAACATTTAGCATTTAGATTTAACATTTAGCATTTAGATTTAACATTTAACATTTAGGGCCCTATTTTAACAATCTAAGCGCATGGCGTGAAGCACATGGCGCAAGTGCACTTTGGGCGTGTCCAAATCCACTTTTGCTAGTTTGACAGCGGATAAAAGGGTCCATGCACCGGACACATGGTCTAAAAGGGTTGTACTAAGTGTCTTCATTAATTCAGAGGTGTGTTTTGGGCATAACATGCAATAAACCAATCATAGATTAATCTCCCATTCCCTTAAAGAGCCAGGCGCATTTGTACCTTTCGCGCATTGCTATTATGACGGTTGGATTTGCACTGTAATATTTTTATTTGTAATCTTTTGCATTTTCATGTGCTGCTGCGCTTCCCTGTGTGTGTGCAACAAGCACAGTGTGGCGCGATCACTTTCCGATGCCTCCAGATAGCAATACAGCCAGAATTATCCTGAACACACCTCCCTGTTAGACCAGCACTCCCATGGGCGCAGGTGCATTTGCTATTTAAACAACATGGGCATCTGATGGGAAATTGACAACTGCATTGGTCTTAAACTAGCAAAGACACCTGCGATCAGACTTTGCGCTGCAATGCGCCGGGTGCAAGATAGGGCCCTTAGACTTAACATTTACCATTTAACATTTAGATTTAGAATTAACATTTAGATTTAACATTTAGTAAATCTAAATGTTAACACTTTAAATTTAGTTTTAACATTTAGCATTTAGATTCAAAATTTTGATTTAGATTTAACATTTAGATTTAACATTTAGATTTAACATTTAGATTTAACATTTAGATTTAACATTTAGATTTAACATTTAGATTTAACATTTAGATTTAACATTGAACATTGAACATTTAACATTTAGATTTAGATTTAACATTTAGATTTAAAATGTAACATTTAGATTTAACATTTAGCATTTAGATTAAACATTTAACATTTAACATTAAAATTAAAATTAAATTAAAATTAAAATTAAAAAATAAAGAAAAGTAAAGAAAACAAAGTTCACAAATATTGCTGTAAATGTGGTAAAACGTGACTTTAAAAAATGTACACCACTGTTTTAAATGTTGTTTGGAGCTAAATGTTTTGAAATGTTGCTGTTCATTTTAGTGTGTGTCACTTTACAATCGACACCCCATATAAATGTGGTGAAATTTTGCTGTAATTTTAATATGTGTCACTTTACAATCGCCGCCCCATACGGCTTGGCCTGGTCTAATAAGCTAGGTTGTTGACAAGTTGAAGTGAAACCCCAACTCCCAACCTGCAGTAGTTCCTTGACTTTTACTTCTGTCAGTGATTATATTGATGGAGCAGGACTGGGTGATAGTGATGCATAGCTACAGAATAGACATTTGCTATATTGTAAGAATCTAGCTTGTTCAGAATTTATTTTTATAAACATTTTGTGGAGAAGAAGATTTTGGCAAAGAATTTAATTGTTACATTTTTTACATTTGAATCATTTAGCAAATGCTCTTTTTCAGAGCAACTTACAGTGAGAGAAACTAGGTGAAACAACCACTACTTAGTACTAAGGGCATTCAACTCAGGAAACTGTGACTAGTCAAAAGTAGTGCTAGAGAAGGATCATGCAGATAGCAAAATATTTCAAGACAACAGAAGTGGAATAACAACTGAAGTACTCATTGAAGAGGAAGGTTTTCAGACGTTTCCTGAAGATGGTTTATTTTAAGATTTATTTTCACTTTCTAAGACAGATTTGTAAATCAGTTGAAGAGAATCTAGACACAGGTGTCAAACCAGTTCCAAGGAGGGCTTCGTGTGCTGGTTTTTGGTCTCTCCTTTTGATTAGTCTAAATAAGACCTACACTTCCAGGTGAGGGGAGATCCTAACCAATTAGTGACCTAATCAATCAGTCAGGTACAAGGTAAAAGCAAAAACCTGCATACACTAGGCCCTCCATGGAACCGGGTTGACACCTGTTATCTAAGAGGATGGTGAAAGTGGGAAAGGTTGAGGCTGAGCCTCTGGGGTTACATATATATTTTTAGACCATCAGACCATGGGGCCTGCACGCAAAGTGTTTATTTTTGTTAAAAAATAGACTTTGATTACTTTCAAAGTACAAGATAATCACAACCTGTAAAGGAATTCTCCCGAAAATGTATAGAGGGCATTGCAAACTTTTGCTAGGGAATATTACTTCTGTGTAATCAATATTACAGTTTATATGAATTTAGATTTAACTAGGGCTGCATTGTGTGTATTTTCCCTTGAAACTGTTCAAACTTCAATAGACGAATATGCTTTAGTAATGGCTATGACTATATTAGAACCCAAAACCAATCTGACCAGTAGATGTCAGTATGACTGCATAAAGTTAATGTGGGTCTCAGAATCAGCAGGCGAGGATTACCCACAGAATGTTTATTCTCAGAAATGTTTATTCTCAACATGTCCTTTCTTTCTATTCCAAGAACCAACTTGCTGTTCTCCTAAAGTCAAGATGCACGGAAATCAATTTACTAATGCTCATTTTTGTCCTGTGTTTGTTTCTTCTAAATCCACCCCCCACTATTTTGTCTCAGATCTTCTGTATTTTTCTCTTCATCTTCCATTTTCGCTGCTCCATTGGACTAACTTTAGCTTGGGTGAATTTGGAAGGATTGCCTTGCTGGTCTGTCTCTCTGCTTAATTAATCAATTCCTTATCTATGAGCAGTAGCATGGTCAATCAATAGATGGCGGGAGACAGAGAGAGAGAGGGAGAATGAGGGAATAGTGTGTCATAATGGGATAGACCAGCCCAGCCTTCTGTCATCACAGAGTTTCGTAGTACTGCTTCATGTCTGGCTGATGTAACCTACATCGATCCTCCATCACTACCTGTCCGTCCTTTAGGTAGGCTAGTACCAGTACTAGCCACGCTTACATTACTGCTACAAGCTGCCTGCCGCATTGCTGCCGTTCCAGGCCTTGGTCTTTTTGTCATATTACAAACAATGTACTCTGTTTGAAACAATGTTTATTACATCTTTGATGCTAAGCCTCTTTTTTAATTACATTTAATCTAGAATTTGCATTATTATCATGTGTACATATGTTCCATCCCCAATCCACCCCTTCAATATCAGGGTGTCCGTTTCAAAATGAAACTACCACTGGGTTTGGGAGTGATGAAGGTTAGGGATACTTGGCACTATAATATGATGTGATCAGGATGCAGAGATTATTATTCATTTGACAGTGCAGTGTGTGCTATGTGGAAATGTAAACAAAATATATACTTATATAGGTGAATGGAATAATCTAGAAAGTATGCCTTTAATTGGCTGGATTGTTGCAGGTCATTGTTTTATTAGGTTATACAATTTTAGAGTATGTTATCCCGTTTCCGGAATATATGTATATGCGATTTAGTCCACAGATCGACCAAATCAAAGTAAATCCATTAAAATAATAATTTCAATTATTAAATTAGAATTTCATATGTTAGGGTGGATTACCTCTGCGTATAAATAGTTCAAACAAAACATCCTTTTAAAGTAAGGTTAAACGTTGGGTAAAAGAAATTGGTAATAAAAACTAAATAATGTAATTGGGCAATCATTAAATCGGTTGAACAGGCTACTTCGTTAGTGGTATGCTCGGCTTGTCCTGGTTATCGCTCACTACCGGGGGCGTTGGATGTCATTAACGTTCAAGAGCAAGGCGCGCTGTGTCCAATTGTGGAAAGGTGGTTCTCTCTGTCCCTTACACTCTCTCCCAATATCTCTTCATCACTCTTACTCTATATCTTTCCCACACACACACATACACACACCTGCGCTATTCGCACCACTGTGATTTATAAGCACGCACGCGCGCGCACACACAAATCGCTTTGCAACTGTAGGGTTTGGCTAGAACAAGCAATAGGTGCGCATATGAACGGGTTTTATTAAGCAAACGCGGGGGAATAATCTTATTGTGAAGTTAGGGTGCATCTGCTTCTTTTTCGTGCAAGTGTCATCAATTTCAAGACTTCTCGGGAATAGTCTAAAGGGACAACAGAGCGAGGTAGGTGTGAAAATGTAATGTAAGACATTACACGTTATTTATCAAGATATCATGGATTCATGTATTTTAATTGATGTATTTTAGTATTTTGTTTGCCTTGTATAAAAACAATGTATATTTTTATTAAACTGTACAATCAAACATGTATTAATAACATAAACAAATATTGCTTGTATGCTTACAATATTGGCTTTTTACGTTGTAGTTGTAAAAATGACTATAATGTATTCCAATCAAGATGGCATATTATCTCCGAGGTCCATAGAGTTATGGGGCTCGTCACCTGGTCGGTGAAGGTGTATGACTAAATTAATTTGAAGTGACTGTTCAATGGGTTTTTTTTGGCGGTGTTACTGATTCCTAGGCGACAGGATTGGTGGGCATTGTGTGGCTAAATGGAAGGACATCAGGGGTGATAAATAGAATGATTAAATTGCCATCTGGGTGTGATAGTCATTATACAGTCCATTTTATGTCTTGTGGCATAACAACACGAATTTTAGTTTCAGATCACTCTCTCTCTCTCTCTCTCTTGTCTGGGTACGGGAAGTCTCTACAATATGTTTTTGCTTTAAACACATACAGGTAATCATGCATGTTTTGTTCATGCTATTGAGGAGCAGAAAAAAACCATTCCCTATTTTCTTATGCCTTAAACTTAATCTTACACTATCTTTAACCAAACCATAACCATCACCCTAATAACTTACCCTTTTTGCCTAAACTTAACCTAACCCAAAAGCCTAAACCTAAATGTAAGCCCCTAAAGCCATAACCTTAAACAAACCTAATTTCTCCTCCTAGATTTAGATGATGGTCAAATCATACATTCCTACTTCATTCAGCCACCTTTAGCCATCCTATCAGGTTGTCAGGTCCTGGTCCATGCAGTCAAATCTTTTCTCTGAACTGGTACCACAATGGTGGAACGAGCTTCTACTGGAGACTATAGCAGTGTCTCTAACCATTTTCAAAAAACATCTGAGACTCTACCTTTTGAAGAGTGATTCAAATCTGGCCATCTGTTGTGTGTTGTCTTGTAACCTATGTTTATTATTTTTATTATTTGTATGGTTTTCTTTCCAGTACTGGTTGGCAGATAACTGATTCAGTGATCAGAATGCACTTAAGTTGTGTAGCCATTGTGCCTAACTCTTTAAAAAAATGGACGTATTGTGAGTCGCTCTGGATATGAGTGTCTGCTAAATGACTTAATGTACATTTCTAAGACTAAACCCAATTCTATGTCTTACCAGAAACCTAACCTTTAATTCTGAAATAGCTTTTTCTTTTTTTTCTTGTTTGGACCAACTCAATAACCTTAACCCAAATAAAATGAAACTAGAAAGGACTTTCAAGTAACTGCAATGTGATTGCGTTGCAGTAGTGGTGCGATATACAAAGCATCCAAAAAAACGATGGTTTGTAATATGTCCTTATTTCCAGTAGGTTCCAAACCTTTTGGGTTACTACCACCAGGGGTTCTACCCAGACAGAGGTGGTAATTATACAACTGATTACCTCAGTTCATGAAATTAACAGTTACTGTATTTTACCATCATTTAACTTTTTTCACAACATTTCTGTAAAATAAAAAACTCATATTGACATTGTTTTCAACTAGCCTACAGTATGTGTGGTTGCCTGGAGAAACCTTTTACATGGTGAAATTTAGATTTTCTGGAATGTATATATTTTCAGAAACTATAAACTCTCCTGCATACAAATCTGTTTGAATCACACATATATCTTTATCACAAATGAAGTTACATCATTTTAAAGTTGACATGAGTCAGAGACATTCTGTTTCATTCTAATTCCATTGTGATGCATGAGGGAAACACCAACACTAAGCTTGACTGTTTCAAACAGGTAAATCTACTAACTAGTTTTAAACATTACCTGTAGATATTGGTTGCAATCAATGAAAAATACTAGAACAAATTATTTTACTATACAAAAATATATAAAAATAAATTGAAAAAGTGTTCAAAACATTTTACGTGTCATTGCAATTACCAACGGTTAACAAAACATACAGTATATTAAAAACCTAAAGAGCGATCATAACAAATTCAGTTTTAAGACAGGATATCGAGCTGATCCTGTAACTAGCTAGCCAACTGTTTCTGTTTACCCAAGTATTAAAATGGCACATCACACCATAGACCTGGACCAAATGCACACACCTTCCAGTAGCTGGCTGGTGAAATAGAAACATGTATTAAGCTACAGTGGGTGCCTGGCGAAATAGAAAGAGGTAGCAAGCTAGCTACAATAAGTGGCTTGTCTGAATAAAAAAAATCTTAACCACTCCAATAACAAATGTATAGCATATAACATTAATGTAAGGTTAGTCGTTCAGCAAGAATGGTACAGTTGTGTGGTAGCTTAAATGTTTTATTCACTACATCAGCAATGCTCTCCATATCTATTCAATGTGGGTTTAGTTGTCACTGTCAATTGATTCGTAATAGACCACTTGTGTAGTAATCAATTAATTTAGGTAAATCAGCAGTTGGCAACATTGATCATATTATTAGACTGTTTTGCAGTTCGCTTCTCATAATTACGCAGTGTCATGGTTAGTTGTGAGCAATATACTGTAGATTTATACAAGTTTGAAGATAGGGTTTCAATCCCACCCCTTGTTTTACACATTTGACCTTCAAGTTGGTTATCTATTATAGTGGTGATACTCAATTAAGTTGGTATTTCAAACCAACTGTCCCCTTAAACAAAGCATTGACACCTTACCGGTGAGGATTTCCACGTGATAAATTAGCTTCTTTTGTAGTTGGTTATGGTTATTTTTAAGAATGTGTAACTTATTAAGTAGTCTGCCGTGCAGCACATTCTGAAATTATTGTTTAGCTGTTCTATTTTGCGACATGTCCAGTTCTTTTTTCACGCTGCGCACATAGCAAATTTGCATATAGGCTTACATAGTCGTATGCAAAAGTTTAGGCACCCCTCACAATTTCCATGATTTTCATTAATAAATAATTGGGTTTTTGGATCAGCAACATCATTTTGATCTATCAAATAACTGAAGGACACAGTAATATTTCAGTAGTGAAATGAGGTTTATTGGATGAACAGAAAATGTGCAATATGAATCAAAATGAAAATAGGCAGGTGCAAAAATATGGGCACCCCATAACATACATTTTTAGTTGAGCCTCCTTTAGCAGAAAAAACAGCCTCTATACGCTTCTTATAGCCTGTAATGAGTGTCTGAATTCTGGATTAAGGTATTTTGGACCATTCCTCCTTGCAAAACATCTGCAGTTCAGTTAGGTTTCATGGTTGCTGAGCACGGAAAGCCCATTTCAAATCACCCCACAGATTTTCAATGATATTCAGGTCTGGGGACTGGGATGGCCATTCTAGAACATTGTACTTGTTCCTCTGCATAAATGCCAGAGTAGATTTTGAGCAGTGTTTTGGGTCGTTGTCTTTTTGAAATATCTAGCCCCGGCGTAACTTCAACTTTGTGACTGATTCCTCTAGTATCTGCTGATATTGAGTGGAATCCATGCAACCCTCAACTTTAACAAGATTCTTAGTACCGGCACTGGCCACACAGCCCCATGGCCGGATGGAACCTCCACCAAATGTCACTGTGGGTAGCAAGTGTTTGTCTTGGAATGCTGTGTTCTTTTGCCGCCATGCCTAACGCCCCTTGTTATGATCAAATAACTCCATCTTTGTTTCATCAGTCAACAGCTCCTTCATTCAAAACTAACCGTTTAATGTTCGACTCAACCGTTTGGTAGAGCAGTGGTTCCCAAACCTCTCTTCGGGGACCCCCAGACAGGTCATGTTTTTATTTTCACCCTGAAACGACCCAACTGGTCCAGTTAGTCAACTACACATTACACCTTTGACTAATTGAATCAGGTGTGCCATTTCAGGGTTAAAACAAAAGCATGGCCTGGCTGGGGGTCCCCGAGGAGAGGTTTGGGAACCACTGTGGTAGAGCACACAATGTTTTTTTTTGCAGCAAGGACATTAAAGGTTTAAGCTGGCTTGTCCAAATGTGCGTTTGCATACCTCAATTGACTCTGTTTGTGGCATTTGTGCAGAAATTCTTCTTCCATTGTTTTCAGATGCACCTGTCTATGAAGTTCAAGGCTTAATGAGCTCACCAAACCAATTGTGTGCTCCAATTAATCAGTGCTAGGGAGCTACAGGTATTCAAATCACCAAAATGACAAGGGTGCCCAAATTTATCCATCCATTTTCGTCCGCTCATCCGGGATCGGGTCGCGGGGGCAGCAGCTCCAGCAGGGGACCCCAAACGTCCTTTTCCCGAGCCACATTAACCAGCTCCGACTGGGGGATCCCGAGGCGTTCCCAGGCCAGGTTGGAGATATAATCTCGCCACCTAGTCCTGGGTCTTCCCCGAGGTCTCCTCTCAGCTGGACGTGCCTGGAACAGCTCCCTAGGGATGCGCCCAGGGGGCATCCTTACCAGGTGCCCAAACCACCTCAACTGGCTCCTTTCGACGCAAAGGAGCAGCGGCACTACTCTGAGATCCTCACGGATGACTGAGCTTCTCACCCAATCTCTAAGGGAGACGCCTGCCACCCTCCAGAGGAAATCTATTTCGGCCGCTTGTACCCTGGATCTCATTCTTTCGGTCATGACCCAGCCATCATGACCATAGGTGAGGGTAGGAAGAAAAACTGCCGGGTAGATTGAGAGCTTTGCCTTCTGGCTCAGCTCTCTTTTCATCACAACGGTGCAAAATATTGAGTGTAATACCGCCCCCGCTGCGCCGATTCTCCGACCAATCTCCCGCTCCATTGTCCCCTCATTCGCGAACAAGACCCCAAGGTATTTGAACTTCACTTGGGGTAAGGACTCATTCCCTACCTGTAGTAGGCACTCCATCGGTTTCCTGCTGAGAACAATGGCCTCAGATTTAGAGGTGCTGATCCTCATCCCAGCCGCTTCACACTCGGCTGCGAACCGATCCAGTGAGTGCTGAAGGTCACAGGCCGATGATGCCATCAGGACCACATCATCCGCAAAAAGTAGCAATGAGATCCTCAGCCCACCGAACTGCAACCCATCCCCACCCCGACTACGCCTTGATATCCTGTCCATAAATACTACAAACAGGATTGGTGACAAAGCGCAGCCCTGGCAGAGACTAACCCTCACCTGAAACGAGTCCGACTTAATGCCGAGAACCCGGACACAGCTCTCGCTTTGGTCGTACAGAGATTGGATGGCCCTAAGAAGGGACCCCCTCACCCAATACTCCTGCAGCACCTCCCACAGTATCTCCCAGGGGACCCGGTCATACGCCTTCTCCAAATCCACAAAACACATGTAGACAGGATAGGCATACTCCCAGGCCCCCTCCAGGATCCTTGCGAGAGTAAAGATCGGATCTGTTGTTCCACGACCAGGACGAAATCCGCATTGTTCCTCTTCGACCAGAGGTTCGACTATCGGCCGAACCCTCCTTTCCAGCACTCTACCAGGGAGGCTGAGAAGTGTGATACCCCTGTAATTAGCACACACCCTCTGGTCCCCCTTTTTGAACAGGGGAACCACCACCCCAATCTGCCACTCCTTTGGCACTGTCCCAGACTTCCATGCAATGTTGAAGAGGCGTGTCAGCCAAGACAGCCCCTCCACACCCAGAGCTTTCAGCATTTCTGGACAGATCTCATCAATCCCTGGGGCTTTGCCACTGTGGAGTTGTTTGAATACCTCAGTAATGTCCACCAGGGAAATTGAAGACAATCCCCATCATCCTTTAGCTCTGCCTCTGATATAGAGGGCATAGTAGTTGGATTCAGGAGTTCCTCAAAGTGCTCCTTCTGCCCTACTACCTCCTCCGTTGAGGTCAACAAAGTCTCACCCTTACTGTATACAGCTTGGATGGTACCACGCTTCCCCCTTCTGAGGTGGCGGACTGTTTTCCAGAAGCACTTTGGTGCTGACCGAAAGTCATTCTCCATGTCTTTTCCAAACTTTTCCCACACCCGCTGCTTTGCCTCTTTCACGCTTTGCTTTGCCCAAATTTATGCCCCTGTCTAATTTCGTTTTGATGCATATTGCACATTTTCTTCACTATCTAAATATTTTTATGTCCTTCAGGTATTTGATAAATCAAATTGATATTGCTGATCCAAACACCCAATTATTTATAAATGAAAATCATGGAAATTGTCAGGGGTGCCTAAAGGTTTGTATACAACTGTAGCTATGATTGGCTATGTCACAAGTTCATGTTCTGATTAGCATGTAAGACTGACAGGTCTTGTTTGTTTTTGCAGACATTTAATTGCATAAAAACGACAATAGGCTGTGTGACACCGAATTTCCATTTTATTCATATATTCAAATATTTTTATTTGATTAAGATTTTTGAAATTCACTCTTACACTCTTAACTTTTAAAAGTCAATAAAAAAACAGATGACCAATCAATCACAAATCTAAAAGCGCACATCAAGGCAGTAGGGCGCATATGGTGCAGCTGGAATGGAATCAATATTGTGAAAACTGCGGGTGGTGATGAAAAATAAAGTTAGAAGATGAAAAATAATAAGAAGAAACAAACAAAGAACAATATTTGATTGTGCTGCATGCAATCACATCATTTCCTGCACTTCAAATCACCATATAAGCCAGTGTGTCATAGGGGCATTGAGGCACTCCATGGAGTGTGGGCGCCACATTGTAGCCCTTACCGGAGAGTTCAGTCCCATTTACCGTCTCCAATTATCATCTGTCTTTTGCAATCATTCTCAGCTGGTGTTGATTGGTTAATCATGTTCTCTATTTAAGACACCCTCTGACAATCTAGGGTGTTATCGATTGTAAATTTCATATTTGTTCACCACAACTCTGCACTTGCTTTTGCCTTATTATATCTCAGCTACATTGTAACAGAATCAAAGACCAAAGAATGAAGTAGCACGTTGGAAATTCCGATAGAGCCAAGTATGGATCTTTTTAAGATGACCCACAATTTGGTGCGAGGCTCTACGGCTTTTCATATCATCTCTCCCAGTCGAGGCAATGGATCAGGTGGCTATGACTTGCCCTACCTGTCTTTTCCGAAGAAGTTCAGCAGTCTCCAAACAAAGTTCACCCATTTTTTCACGC
Organism: Umbra pygmaea; assembly: GCA_016801145.1. Taxonomy (NCBI): domain Eukaryota; kingdom Metazoa; phylum Chordata; class Actinopteri; order Esociformes; family Umbridae; genus Umbra; species Umbra pygmaea. Next base: position 14,569 of record JACXGM010017074.1, read on the forward strand.
AAAGACTACTACTTGACCCATCAGTTTTTGGTTCCCTGTTGATTAGAGATAGGTTAAGGAAACTAGTTCTCCAGCTAACTGGCCAGGTTCTTCAAACAGAAGCTGTCTTTGGGAAAGGGGCAAAACATACATTCTATAATACTTCCTAATTGGCATATATATTTACCCACCTCTCCACCTGATAGTTGATGTGTGGATGAGGTGGGCTTTCCCCCTCACTATGTAAAGCGCTTTGGGTTCTTGAAAAAGCACTATATAAGTTGAACGAATTATTATTATTATGATTATTATTATAAAATCTACAGTACACCCTTCTATATTGTCATGACAAAGTTCATGTTTAATTTACATGTTCTCAAATTAAAAAGTGCCCCATCAGAATGTATTCTCCGTGTGCAACAATACTTGTTTGCATTCAAACCAACTCTATTCAATCTAGCAAGGTAAAGTGAATATTTTAATGGCAATTTAGTGGATTTATATTTTGTCATTAGGGAAACTGACAAGAGAACTGAATATTAATCATAAAATTAACTTGCACTGCTGGTTTCACATGTGTTTCGTCATGCAATATACAATTAATCTAGAAAGTCTTCACATTGCTTCACTTTTTCCACATTTTGTTATGTTACAACCTTATTGCAAAATGGATTAAAATAATTATTTCCCTCAAAATTCTACATACAATACCCCATAATGACAATGTGAAAGTTTGAAATCTTAGCAAATTTAGCAATGTACATAACTATTCACAGCCTCTGCTCTATACTTTGTTGAAGTACTTTTGGCAGCAATTACAACCTCAAACCTATTTTTGGGCAGTTTCTCTCATTTTTCTTTGCAGTACCACTCAAGCTCCATCAGGTTGGATGGGGAGCATCGGTACACAGCCATTTTCAGATCTCTCCAGAGATGTTCAATCTGGTTCAAGTCTGGACTTTGGCTGGGCCATTCAAGGACATTCACAGAGTTGTCCTGTAGCCATTCATTTGTTATCTCGGCTGTGTGCTGAGGGTCATTGTCCTGATGGAAGATGAACCTTTGCCCCAGTCTGAGGTCCAGAGCACTCTGAAGCAGGTTTTCAGCAAGGATGTCTCTGCACATTGCTGCATTCATCTTTTCCTCGATCCTGACTAATCTCCCAGTTCCTTACCTCTGAAAAACATGCCCACAGCATCATGCTGCCACCACCGGGCTTCACTGAAAGGATGAAATTGGCCCGGTGACGAGCGGTGCCTGGTTTCCTCCAGACATGACACTTGCCATTCAGGCCATAGTGTTCAATCTTTGTTTCATCAAACTAGTTGGCAAACTATTTTCGATTTTGTTGTCCCAGATTAGTATTGTTTGTTGACGAGCTTGAGGAAGGGATTATCTTATTTCTTAGGAATCTGATTTGAAATAACGAGGGTGTGATTTTTTCTGCAAAGGAACAAGTCGGAAGCAATTGCTGGGGAAATAAAGATGAACACATTTACTTAACGCTTAAACAATCAAGGACAAAACAATGAATAACAACAGAGACACAGTAACAATTAGAGGTAGCAGTGGGTGAAAGTAAGAGTAAGTGTACTCTGCTGGGTTCACCCATTTGGGGAGGTTCGCAGTTACAGCCTAACTTACCTGGTAAGGGGAGTTCATTTCTAACCATTGACCATAACTAATCATTTTTTACTCTTTGTTTTCAATTAATAGATCACTGGTAATTTACCTGTGCATTTTGGTCTTAATGAAAAACTTCCTAAAATTTGTGAACTCAGCCTAGAGAAGTACTCTTACCCACCTCTTGTATCAATAAAACACAAACAACAAGGAGCAACACAGGGCATATATAGCAGTGGTGATGAGATGATGAGAAGCAGTTGCACAGGAGATGATTAGGGTCCATTGGATATGTGTTGCCCTGGGATACCAGGGTGGTTCTTTGGATCCAGTGGTTAGTAGACCAGCAATGCTGATCCCCGGAGAGTAGCAGGAGGTGGATACATGACAGTAACAACCCGGATGTGCAGGGTCTGCCGCAAGACTTTGCTGGCCTGTAGAATGACCCCGAGGACAAGGAGCAGGCAGTGGAGGTGGAAGTCCCTGACAAGTTTGGGGTCGAGGATGTCCCCAATCAGATCCCAACTCCGCCTCTCTGGGCCATACCAATCCTAGTCCACTAGCTACTGGAGCCTTCCCCCTCTGACCCTGGAGTCCAGCAGGTTCCGGACCGTGTATACTGGGCTCCCATCCACATTCAGGGGCAAAGGAGGAATGCCCCGGGGGATGGCGTCCGCCAAGAAACCAGGAATATAAATTTCCAGGCTTACGTTGGTGTTGAGAGAGGATCGCGCCCAGTACAAATTGCAGCTTTGGTTCCGGATGCTGCAGGATTGGTGCGGTTATGATTTTTTTTTAATTTCCGAAAAACTCTCAACACTCCTGAAGCAGTGAGCTGAGCGGGGCGTCTACACTCTAAAAACAAATGGTTCTTCAGTGATTCTTCAGGGGTTCTTGGCAGTGGTTATGGTGCTATATAGCACCACTACCATTTAAAGAACCCGTTAAGCCCTGATTGGTTCTTCAGCGGTTCTTTAGCGGTTCTTTGGGGTGGTTAAGGTGCTATATGGCACCTCTTATGGTTCTACATAGCACAATTTTTAAAGATAGATGCTACATAGCGCTTAAAGTGGTTCCCCTATGATTACACGCCAATGAACCACTTTTAGTGCTATTTAGCACCATTCGTTTTTAGAGTGTATGGAGGGGAGGTCTCTGATTACACGTTGGCAGAGGTTGGTGAAGATGAAGGAGATGCTCACATCTGTCTTTGCCATCTGTAGGATTGTCGAAAACAGCTCTCAACTGAGTTAGGAAAGTGGTGTAGGAGGTCGCTGCTGCCAAACCCCCTTCTTAGATGGCTGTAGCCCATTGCAGCGCCTTTCCCTTCAGCAGGTATATTACCAGCGCGATCTTGGCTTGATCTGTGGGGTAATATCCTGGTTGTTGGGACACATGGAGCAGGAGCCACTACACAGAGATTTAGTTCCATTATATCCAGGAGGGCGAGGTTTGAACTGGGCCCAAGAGGAGGAGTGGATGGAACGGTGTCATTACCAGCCCCTTAAGGCACCGCTGGAGTGCTCTGTAACTTTAGGCTCTTGAGGGATTGTAGGACGTCCTCATCACTGAACCAAGTTGCGCCAGTAACTGAATGTTGATCCAGATGCTGCTCGTGTCTAAGGACCGCCTGGGTGGGAGGGTCTAACTTCCATTTTACCTCAGAGGCAGGTGACCTTTCTTATACACCCAAAATATTTATGTTGGAGGAAATCTTTTTTTTTCAGTTTTTACTTTAGATACAGTGTATGGATATTTTCTGATACAGTATTACAATGCAAGTTCTACATAAACATGCTAATCTACATTCACCACAGTCACCGTTTTATTATTCTATTTAAGGAATTCAAGGTTTATTTAACTAGGTCTAGCCTATTCCAACTCAGTCTACGGCCACAATATAAACACCAACCCATTACTACAGAGACTGTGGAAGATTTAAAAAAAAAATTCTCACCAGAAACAATTTATAAATCAATGGAAAGAATACTTCAGGTTGACGCTTACATGCTGTTGATTGACTAGCAAAGTGACAGAAGCAAAGTAAAAGAATAATGCAGCACTGACGCGAATATAATATATGACACATACACAAAACACAAACACCATTTAAATAATAATGAAATACATATAATACTACAAAAACTTCCACGACATAAAAGAAATCCCCTTTATAAGTGACAGTTGTAATGAATACTCCAAAGTATGAAAAAACACTGTTTATTATAAACAGGTATGTATATGTCCAAAACAGAGGCACCTAGGATAATCCAAGACAGAAGAATATTAAACCAAAGCAGGGGTCAGGCCAGAATATCAATAACAGATTTAAGCAAAGGTACAAGGGAATAATCTAAGGCAGAACAATAAATTAACAAGGCAAAAGGTCAAACCGGAATATCAATAATACAAGAGAATGCTCAGAATAGTGAAGAGTAATACTCACAATACCTTGCAAAGAGGCAATGGAGAGTGTGTGGTTTAAATACAGAGTAGAGTGAGCAGGTGTCCTGAATTTGGATAATTGAGTCCGGGTATGGGAAATGTAGTTCTGGTGAGGCAAGACCAGGGAAGCTGTAGTTCACAGGAAGATGAAGTGGGGAATGGGAATTGTAGTTCTGAGCAACGTAGAATAGGGAAGTGGCAGTTTCCAGGGAAGGGGAACTGGGGAACGTTACAACAGTAGTAAAACATTCCAACCAATCACACGTTTATTTACGGTTCAACCAAGCAAAAACTGAAAAGGATAATAGGAAAGTGATTGTAGAAACAAAACGATTATATCACACAATTTTTACAATCACGAGAAGACTCAACAGAGTAAATACAGAGTGTTTACCACAATATGTAAACCATTGGTAAGCCTCAAAAAGAGGAAGACCAGATTAGGGTTAGCCAAAGTACATCTAAAAAAACAGTAAAGTTCTTGAACAAAATCAGATGAGCAGAGAAGACAAAGATCAAGTTGTACCAGAATGACGGGAAGAGTAGGGATGGAGATAAGAAGGAACTGCTCATGGTCCGAAGCATCCAGTGGCGGCGCCAGAGTATTTTTTTTGGCATAACTATGGTGGGGCTAATCCACACAGTGGTTGGGCTCAAATGAACGTCTGAATTTCAATGTACATGCACAATAGAATAGAGCGTAACATCATTCCCAGTAGCTAGAAATACCACGTCGGACTCACTCCTTTTTTCACACGCAAATTACATCTAGAGCCACCGACGTGGAAATCACTACTACTGAGTTTAGGCAGTAGTCTATTTGCGCAATTTCAAATCGTTAAATTTGTCTGCAAACCTGTCCACTACACACCCAATAGGGATGGGCAGATCGATCCAAAAATATAGGCTATATATTTATTTTTTTAAGATTGATTCTAGCGTAAATAGGATCAGATACCAATTTCATATTTTATGTTCTGTTAACCTTTTCCAAAGAATAGAACTGTCAGTGCGAATGTGCGATGTTCCGTTATAGTGAACACACACAGTCGACGGGGAGAGAGCGCTCTCGCAAGATGCGATGGTTAACGGCGTTAACACTCAAAAATCGCGCCAATTATTTTCTAAGTCATATTACAATAGTAACAAACCCATCCATTGTGTGACCATGTATGTCGATGCTGGAGTATTGAAACTAAATCGGCTGAATTGTTATAACGTTGTTAAAAAAAACATAAAAGTATGACCATGTATCTTCACGAAAAAACAAACCGTTTTATACAGTATAAAACTGTTAATACAAAACAGTGCAATCTCGTTTTACAAATATTATCTATGTATTTACTATATATATTGTGAAGATAAAATAAAATGTTTTATAAAA
>JACXGM010017075.1:0-19996 GCA_016801145.1 Umbra pygmaea
AAATGGCCTCACACATTTACATGATATTGAACTGTCCCACCCCAGGTGGGGAAACAAACACTTTACTGTAGAAACCTCCAACATTCTGGCCAGCCAACTAGAATAGTTATCTGGACACAAAAACATGCCTTGTGCAGCCCAATGTGGAGATAGTCAATATTTGGTCCTGTGAACACATTATTTTCCCACTACAATAGCATAGTGGTGCTGCACTATGAGCATTGTTGAAAGCAAGTCGAGAGCAAGCTGTGGGACCAATACATCATCAATGTCTGGAAAACGGCTTTGATTAATAAAACCAAAATTCATTAAGGCCAAATTTTCTTGCCATTTCTAAAATGCATTAAGGCCAAAGTTGATGAAATGGATTGATAGTAAATTCATGAAACCGTATTAGATTAATTGTAGAACAACTAACATGAAGTAGGCTATACATCCATCCATCCATCCATCTTCGTCCGCTTTTCCGAGGTCGGGTCGTGGGGGCAGAAGCTCCAGCAGGGGACCCCACACTTCTTTTTTCAGAGCCACAATAACCAGTTCCGACTAGGGGATCCCAAGACGTTTCCAGGCCAGGTTGGAGATATTATCCCGCCACCTAGTCCTGGGTCTTCCCAGAGGCCTTCTCCCAGATGGACGTGCCTGGAGCACCTCCCTAGGGAGGCGCCCAGGGGTCATCCTTACCAGATGCCCAAACCACCTCAACTGGCTCCTTTCGATGCAAAGGAGCACCGGCTCTACTCCTCATGGATGACTGATCTTCTCACCCTATCTCTAAGGGAGATGCCAGTCACCCTCTTGAGGAAACCCATTTCGGCCGCTTGTACCCTGGATCTCGTTCTTTCAGTCATGACCCAGCCTTCATGACCATAGGTGAGGGTAGGAACTCCTTCACTTGGGGTAAGGACTCATTCCCTACCTGGAGTAGGGACTCCATTATTGTTAATGATGTAAATGAATATTGATTGGTGCATCATGGTGCTCATTCTTCAGTCTCCCTGTGGGTCATCGTCAGACTCATCTCTTGGTTCCATCTACAGTCCAATGGGTAGAATGAAGAGCTGGGGAGATTCTTTGATTAGTGGTTTCTTTTTTTCAGGACTATCCAATCTGTTTTTATGGCTATGCCCCATGTTTACTATGGTTCTAATGGAGTTCCTTGTCTCTCATAGCATCCAAATTGCTTGCCTTTCTAGACAGATTTTTTTGCCTTAATGTTGGATTATGCCTAGCAAGGTAAAAGCAAAAGGAGGAATCTGAGACTACACCTTCACCGCTCTTTCGTATGTGAACAGGCAATGCAACAGGAAACACATGATCATTAAAAACGCCTGTGAGCCAAATGTCCCAATACTTGTGCTTGCATAAAATGGGGGATGGAACTCTGGATGTTCTGTTATTATTAGTTGATTAAACATACTCTATATTGCCAAAAGTATGTGGACACCCCCGGTTAACGGTGAATGAGGGATAATGATCTGTGGCTCTTCAGTGTTTTGGCTAGGCCCCTTAGTTCCAGGGAAGGGAAAATGCAATTCGCAATGATCGGATATTGACCATATGGTAATTGCAAGGTGATATAGGCTATGTAATTATTTAGGTTATATAAATGTAAAATCTTACAAAACCATTCCAATGTTGGTCAAATAGGCATATTATTAGAATGCAAATTACCCGACCTGACTGCAGCCAAATTGCTGCCGCATTGTCAGGCTGGTACAGTAGCTCTAGAGAAAATGGTTGTATGATCTTTTTGACCTAAGATTACAGTTTTTTCCAATTGCTAACACACAAAATGCAAAATTTGGCTCATTGTGTCAAAACTCAACACACAAGAATTCTTTACACAACACTTGGAGATTATCATCTAACTGCCATGTCAAAACTGCCATTCTGCAATCAAAACGTAACACTCTGACTTCAAAAGGCCCTCTTCAGATCGATAGGGAACACACATGCACATGAACAATAAACAGTCAAACAGACAACACACACTGGTCAACTTTACTCAAGACACTTCTGTCATTTGTAGTTTTTAAATAGTTTTTACCTGCAACCAAGCCTCAGTAATACATTATACAGGTAGCACAACAACTCCCATTTCAAGTCAGGGATCAGTCAGTCGATTGGGGTTGGGCCACCTCACCTCGTCCACAACACAGGCGATGTTATCTCTCGCCAGGCAACAGAGAAAGTATCGCCGGGCGTGGTGTATTCACCCTTAGATCGACCCCACCTCGATGTCTCCACATGCTTCCTCCATTGCTCACAGGAGCGGCACGCGTGCATGTAGTAGGAGGTCATAGACCTTCCACCGCCATGCCGAAAATAATTCCTCTATCAGGTTGAGGAACAGGGAATAACGGGGCAGTTACAGCACCATGAAATGGTCATGGTTGGCGAACCAGTCCCGGACCAGAACAGCCAGGTGGAAACTGACATTATCACAGATGACAACAGATATGGGCTGCCCTGGTCGGTCCTATGTGACCGCGCTATGTAGTGCATGCAGCAATGTCAGTATGTGTGCAGTGTTGTAGGAACCCTCTGACCACTAATTGCGGCACACATGGTGATGTTGCCCCTGCACTGCCCGGCGACGTTCTCGATGGCCCTTTGGCCGATGATGTTTCAGTCCCGATGTCTGGTTTTTACCAGAGTCTCTTCCTCTATCTCCTCTCCCTCTTCCCCTTCTCTTCCTCGTTCTCCCTCTTCCCGTCTATTCCTCATCTTTACCTTCCCCTTGGTCCTCCATATTCATGATTGTCTCACGACAGGTGCTCAAACCTGAATTATATGTATAGTGACTGATTGGTGTTCAGTTACAGGTTAAGTGTTTTACTGTGTGTGCGGGGGTGTTGCTAATGTCGTGTTGCACGTCCAACTATTGAATGGACGTGGTGACTGCAGAGTGTTTCATCATTGGCCAATGAGTGTAACACATGCATGATGTGTGTAGTGTTTTGCACCATGTGTTACAGAATTGTTTACGGTGCCATGCCGACATTGTGTTTATTCATTTGGTGCCTGAGTGTACCAAATGCATGCAAACGTTACGGTTTCGATGCTTTGGTCTGAGCATTCACTTTTAGTGTTTTAGCAATCGGGAAAAACTGTAATAGGCCTATGTAGTGTAGCATAATAATTCAAACTTACAAAATTGTTTTAGAACATGATATTGTTGCATTTGAGGCTGTGGAATCTTGCAGCTGATAACAGCTCACAGCACTTTGTTGTGTAATTTTTTTACTGTGCGATTCCGGCTGGAATGTCAATGTGATGCGTGAGGGCTTTATTGAAGGGGATTTTCAGGAAACTTCAGCAACAGTTTGTTCTTTACTGGCAGCTGCTATTGTTCAGTCAGCATGATGTAATGATAATAGTGGACGAACGACCCACAAAAACGATCTAATTTAGACAAAGGTATAGAGCTAAATATTTTTTAATACTGAAGTTAGGCAATGGGTGCTATACAGTAAAAAGTTTTTTTTTGGTGTTGTTTTGTTTCATTGATGCTTCTGAAATTCTGTTAAGTACTTACCTTTGTAACAAATACTATTTTTCTGTTGTGAACTTTCCACTTTCATAGGAAACATATTTCAGGGCTTGGTGTTTTTTATGGAGCTAAAAGAGTCTCAATAAAGATAAATGCACACACTACATTCACAAATGCACACACAGTATTCATACATGCACACACATGATTCATACATGCACACACAGGATACACAAATGCACACAAAATTCACAAATGCACACAAAATTCACAAACACACACACACACACACACACACACACACAATTCAGAAAGGCAAACAAAATTTACAAATGCACACAAGATTCAGAAATGCACAGGACACGATTCAGAAATGTATTTCTGAAGCACACACAAATATATCTTGATTTACAAACTGCTTGCGGTCTGTGAACGTCACTGCATTTGTGTGTGAATTGAGACTCCCCTGACGTGGCTCGACACACAAATGCGTTTTTTTAAACAGGGAATGAACTGCAACCAATCAGATATCTCCCTTGTTTTAGTCAATCACAAGAACGCACCCTGCGTGGGGGATTGTTTACTTATAAGCCAATCACATGAACGCATTCACACAGCGCCGGGAGCCGGGAGTGTTTAACTAAGATTAACATTACTGATGGAAAACTGTTTTCTCTGCTTCTACCAAGCATTTTCTGCTCAAATTTCAGCAATGAAAAACATTACATATCATTAGACATTTTAATATTTAAGTTGATTCACTAATGTAAAGACTGATAAAAATATCTATAAGCAATATGTTTGGAATAGGGCAGCGGTAGTGTCGCTGCCTTGCGGTCAGTAGGTCATTGGTTTGAATCCTGTTATTTTCTTTGTTTTAATAATAATTATAGACGTTGATGTATAGACATAAGACATTATTTTATTTACCTTTACAGAGAGAAATCAACTGAAACCTATGTCTGTCACGAATCCCCTTGTATGTATGTAGAGAGACAGGCGCGAAGGTTGCAATAATCAAATAAAACTCTTTATTTAACGGAAACAAAACACTGCCACGAGGTGCTAAGCGAATCTAACTCTGAAATAACAGGAACCAACGGAACAGGACACGTAACAGGATACATTGACCAACAAGGGAGGGAAGCAAATACACAAACTAAATACCAAAACTAATGAGGACTAATGCACAACACCTGGACATGGGAATAACTACACCGTGATCTATTGGTTAACTAAAACATGTGACAAGGGCCCACACTGATGACATCATAAGAGACTTACTTGCAAGACACAGAAGGGACACCAGGGGGAGCCATCACATAACACACTAGGAGAGAACCTGTATACATAACAACACACACAAGGCAGGTACCAATAAAGAGGACACATGAGGAAAATAACAAAACCAACTAAACCACAGTAAACGTATACTAACACAAAAGGGGAAAGAATATACTAGACAGCCCATACGGGGCTGGACATGAAAATGTCTCTTTTGCAGCTTGTTTAAACATTTACATTTAACATTTACAAACACTTACATTTTTTTATGTAACACTACTTACAGTAATTATTCAAACATGAATATTACATAGAAATTATACACCGATCATCCATAACATTATGACCACCTGTCTAATATTGTGTAGGTCCCTCTTCAGCCGCCAAAACAGCAGCCCCATACGCAACTAAAAAGTTGTAAAAGAGACATGGGTTTCAGTTGATTTCTCTCTGTAAAGGTAAATAAAATATTATGTATTATCAATTTTATAAATATATTTTTTTTTAAACATACACGACAGGATTCGACCTGTCAACCTACGACCGTAAGGCTGCGATACTACCGCTGCCCTATTCCAAACGTTTTGTTCACAAGATAATTTAAAAGATATGACTATGCACTTTTAGGTTGCAGCAACACATTTTTATCAGTCATTACATTAGTGAATCAACTTAAATATTCAAATGTCTAATGATGTCTTTCATTGCTGAAATTTGAGCAGAAAATGCTTGGCAGAGGCAGAGAAAACTGTTTTCCATCAGTAATTTTAATCTTAGTTAAACACTCCCGGCGCTGTGTGAACGCGTTCATGTGATTGGCTTATAAGTAAACAATCCCCCATGCAGGGTGCGTTCTTGTGATTGGCTAAAACAAGGGAGATATCTGATTGGTTGCAGATCATTCCCTGTTTAAAAAAACGCATTTGTGTCGAATGCAGTGATGTTCACAGACCGCAAGCAGTTTGTAAATCAAGATATATTTGTGTGTGCATCAGAAATACATTTCTGAATTGTGTCCTGTGCATTTCTGAATCTTGTGTGCATTTGAAAATTTTGTTTGCCTTTCTGAATTGTGTGTGTGTTTATGAATTTTGTGTGCATTTGTGAATACTCTGTGCTTTTTAAATTTTGTGTGTGCATTTGTGAATTTTGTGCGCATTTGTGTATCCAGTGTGTGTATTTATGAATCACGTGTGTGCATGTATGAATCATGTGTGTGCATTTGTGAATGTAGTGTGTGCATTTATCTTTATTGAGACTCTTTTAGCTCCACAGTTTTTGGTCCTTAAGAAAAAGTTAATAATGTGATAGCTATTGTTCAATACTTTCATAGCATTTTCACAAAAACGTGATTCTTCAATGTTCCCCAAAAGTCTAATTGGAATCTATACTGTGTGTGTGTGTGTCTGTGTGTGTGCGCGTGTGTGTGTGGATCTGTTTTGCAAAATCTGTTTTGTGATTTCACCAGGACGAAAGGCTCAAGCGCAGTCTCCGCAACGGATTGTGTTGAGTGGTGGGGACAATATTGACCCTGGAAAAAGGGGTGGGGACATGTGCATTATGTGCGTTAATGTGATCGCCCCCTCTCGGTATTTCAGATGCCCTCTCATCAGCGCTCGGATGGTGCCGGCTCTGTTCTCATCCAAATTCATTGCCTGACCTCACAAATGCTCTTTTGGCTGAAAAGGCACACATTTCCACAGACACTCCAAAATCTTGTGAAAAGTCCTTGTTATGGCTGCTATAGCAACTCCATATTAATGAGCATGGTTTTGGAGTGGGGTGTCCAACAAGTTCATATGAATGTGATGGTCAGGTTTGCATAATTATGGCTATATAGTGTATGTGTTAAAACAGATAATTGGTGACAGACTGCTTCATATTCATCTTTCATATGGCTTAAGTGTAACATTTTGTAATGTTACTTACCGGAAAAACAGAACTGCCGACACCTTTGAGTGTCTTGTCGTACAACTGAACGCCATATCCACGCCCTAACACACCCTGCTTCATTGCCGATTTTAAAATCAACCAGACCATAATAAAAAAATTTACAGCATTTTGTATTGTAGAAGCGATTGAGACCATAAACTCATTATGAAAATGTTTACTGAGGTAATAAATCAAGTGTGAAATGGGTCTTATTCTCAAAGTCTTCTACAGAAACAGACTTCTTTTGCAACCACACGTGTCACCCCCAGCTGGAATTCAGAAAGAATGCAGGTTTAAGGCACCTCTGCATTTGCATCACTTTGCCGAACCGGATGCTACGTTCTAATATATACAGTCTATAAGTGTACAGCTGAAATAAATTCAGCAATTTTGACCTTACTGTCCCAATACTTATGGCGGGTACAGTGTATATTGTGTACTATTGTTTTAGTTACATATTGAAATATGAATGTTCTGTTACAATGGCTGTTGTGTAGTCAGGTGTTGAAAGGAGGCAGTATGCAGGATTCCACTTCACACACGTTTATTTAGGTATCTGACATTCTCTTTACACTTACAGTGCATAGCGTATAGCTTGAAGAGCTTTGTAGTAGACACAGTGATCTAGATCTGTTCACACAGAGCTAATCATTTACTATACAGTACGTGGTATAGGCACGGAAGTAATCACAGAGCGTGCGAAGTAGATCTACTGTAGATCTTAACATGAATCACATATGATACATTTTGTGGTAAAGGCACTTAGTAGTAATACATGCAACTGTATCCAACAGCTCTTGTCTTACAATGACACACACAGACAAGGAAACAGAGGGAACAGTTATATACACACAAAATGGATAACAATAGGAGGGTAGATCATTGCTTTAGATTGCAGGGACAAAGTATGGTTGTTACACTAAAATTACATAGACATTGAAGTGAAAACAAGATGGAAATAACAGGTAAATTGGAGGTTAATAGGAGGACACCCATTTGCACTGGAAATACCTACAGTACTAGCTGACCGGTACCAGGACTGTAATAAGAAGATAAGGTGTAAATTAAGGGGATAGCTGCATACCCATGTGTAATAATTACAGGTTTTCCCGATTGCTAAAACACTAAAAGTGAATGCCGAGACCAAAGTGTCGAAACCTTATTTCTTATCCCCTTATATGATGCAATAACTTATATAAAAATTGCATTTATCAATTTAGTTGTGCTGTAACAATAGTTGTCAGGAAGTTAATGAAATAATGGCTATTGACAGATTTTATGTGGTTGTTGTTTCATGAAAATACTTGTTATTTCACCGTAACTGAAACAGCATCAATGGGTAACAAGCATGGTCTTACCCCCAGTATTGCCGTATCATTTACAAAGTTTTTTTCCCTACTTTCCTAGCCATTTCCTTTTAATTTCCGCAGCAAGGCTTACTATTGATGTGCAGTTACTATGCTGTTACCTAGTTTTTTCATCTTTGTTTCCTGGTTGTTTCCACAGCAAGTCTTACTATTAATGTGCAGTTACCATGCTGTTACCTAGTTTTTTCATCTTTGTTTCCTGGTTGTTTCCACAGCAAGGCTTACTATTAATGTGCAGTTACCGCGCTGTTACCCAATTGTTTCGTCTTTGTTTCCTGGTTGTTTCCGCAGCAAGGATTACTATTGATGTGCAGTGACTATGCTGTTACCTAGTTTCATCTTTGTTTCCTGGTTGTATTCTATTAATTATCTAGTTTTTATTTTTTTCAGTCCTGCAAAATAAAGTGCTATCCCATGGGTAGGTATTCTTTACAATTATTTTTTTTATTTGGTAGACAATCATAATACAGCTATATGCACAATGATAGTAAAAGTGCACAGGGGGAAACACAGGTAATGTAAATTTATCGTAAAGGATGAAAAGACACTGGAATGTCATATTATCAGTGGGGAACATTTAAAGTAAAAACTGTTCTCACCTACTTCAGTGACATCTGCTTTGTCAGTTCAAAACTTAGGCAGAAGAATTATAGCAGCCATCAAAGGGGAACAATTATGAATTTCTATAATTTGTCTATGTTTCTAAATTGCTTTAAGTCATTATTTGACTGTCACTTTCATCAAGCAGCTTCCTCACCAAGGGAGGTCAGATGGTTATATGGCTCTGTCCCGGCCAATGAGCTTGACAGAACATTGTGAAATAAAGAGTATTTGCATAAAAATCAAATGTCATTTTTTTTTTAAACTAACATTTTACTAACTAACACAAAACTAACATTTTATATGAGAAATGTCATTCTCCTGGCTTATAGCTTGCCTTTTCTGACTGTTGAGGAATGAAATTCAATATGAGCATCTTAAACACAGTTTAAGTGTAACGACTTACGACTTACGTTCCCAAAGACGTATGGCTCCACTGCATCAGCTGCGGTCTTACTGCTACCGGTACATAAACCTTGCCTGGTGGTGTGTCTGGATGAGCTGGTTCTGCAGAAAGGGCATTATGAATGACATCATCTAACTCCCATCATTGGATTATTATTATTACTATTATTATTATTACTATTGTCATTACTATTTTAAAATTCTTATATTGTTGTAATTCTTGTTTTTAAGCCCACTGCATAGAATCGCCGAGCCATGTCAAAAAGAATTTCTCTGCATAGGATGATGTATGTTATTCAATGCATATGATAAATAAACCACTTTGACTTTGACTTTGATGGGTCTTACCATACACTCAGGCGGGAGGATGTATTCGGGGGCCTGCGCACAATGAGGAGGGTCAAACTGACGTGACATTGAATCAGCCTTAATGTTCCTGTGACCTGGAAGATATGATACGGTAAAACTAAAACGGTTGAAGAATACAGACCACCTGGCCTAAAGAGCATTGAGTCGTTTTGTGGTCTTAAGATACTCTACGTTCCTGTGATCTGTCAATACCATAAAAGGGTGTTGGCGCTCCTTCTAACCAGTGCCTCCATTCTTCTAAGGCCAATTTAATGGCTAGCAGTTCCCGGCTTCCCACATCATAATTCCTTTCAGCAGGTGATAGCTTATGGGAAAAAAAGGTGCAGGGGTGAGTGATGCTCGTTTTTCCTTGGTACTGGGATAAAACAGCCTGTACTCCTACTTCTGAAGCATTTACTTCTACAATAAAAGGTAAGGTGGGATCTTGCTGACGTAGGACTGGAGCTGACATGAAGCAATGCTTCAATGTATTGAAAGCGGTGGTGGCGGGTTTTGTCCAAAGTAGCATTTTTGCTTTCTGTCTGGTCATGGCATGAAGCAGAGCGGCTATCGTGCTGAAATTGGTAGAAATTGGCGAAGCCGATTTCTTTGTAATTCCTTTACTGTCTAGTTAAAGGCCAACCACTGACGTCTTTCACTTTGTTGCCATCCATATGCACCCCTCAGGGTGCCCGACCTGTTCAAGAGTGGATGGAATCAATGGTAGTGGATAACGATGCTTTATGGTGACTTCATTCAATGATCTGTAATCTATGCAGGGCCGCAATCCTCCATGATTTTATCCAATAAAGAAGAAACTAAAGGCGACAGGAGAGGTAGAGGGTCTGATGAAGCCCTGTCGAAGTGATTCCTCAATATATCCATTCAGGGCTTTTCAGGTAATGACAAAGGGTAAATGCGTCCTTTCGGGAAACTGGCATCTGAGACTAGGTCTATAGCGCAATCCCATTGTCGATGAGGTGGAAGAGTGGAAGCCTTTTCTTTCTAAAACACTTGAGCCTATTCATTGTACTCCGGTGGCACATACGTGGGGGGGGGCTGCATGACACTCCTCCACTGAGTTAGCGCGGCAGATAACTGTCAAACATTAAGACTGACATTCCTTACTCCAAGACAGTATTTCTCCTGTCCTCCAGGAAATAACAGGATCATGCTTACTCAGCCAGGGATATCCAAGGACCTTTATCATGTCTTTTGCACTTCTACCTGACTCTGTTCCTGACCAGCTGTGATTGCCTTTCCTGGGCGGTAAGTGAAACAATAGTCTAAGAACTATTCCACTGCTGCCTGCCTTAAAGGACAACTCAGGCGTAAAATGAACCTAGGTGTCAATAACACATGGGTATTGAGTCGACCAGTCTTTGGGATATGTTTTCATGCTAATCAAATGTGGCCGGTTTTAGTGCAAACTGAAAATTACCATACAATGCTAGTTGTGAGGGCATATTTGAAGTCAAAATAAATCGCTATTTTATAACACTAACAAGGCTACAAATAGCTCCACCCTTACACGGTAGCATAATGAGGGTCACTACATCCAAACCAAAGCATTGAGAATGTTGTAAGTGTACAGGCAGTTAATATAAGAAATATTGTATAAAAGACTGTACCTTTCAAGTATAAAGCCAGGTGGAAGGTGGAAAACATTTGTTTTGGTACTTTTGAATTTATGTGAGCATGAAGTCTGGATGGGCTGTTGTGACACAACACGTTTCTTCAAGATGCTGACGTAGCCATCTCTTCCACTGTGGTCATCAAATATTCACACCCACTAAGATAAAAGCACTCAATTTCTGTTGGCATTGGAGTACAATTTCCACAGGTACACCACCAAGGTCCATTTAGACTTGTGGGTTGGGTATCGTTTGTTCATTTTCCGATACCGGTGATAAAGCGATACTTTTAAAATGGTGCCAGTGCCTAAAAGGTGTCCTAACCGATACTTTTTAAGAAAGTAAAAAAAGAAAAAGAAATGGTACTAAGCAACAGTCAGTGACAATAAAGAACGGCTTGTTTTTGCTAAGGCCATATGATAAAAATAAAATGATTTAATAATATAGTAATAACTGACATATAACAATAATGAGTTTAACTAGTAAATTGCTGTTGAATGACAAAAACAACCACCAGATGGGAAAAGGGTATTTTACAATAACTTAAATGCAACGCAAGGCTACCAGTTTCAAGTGAACTGTGTTGTTTTTCCAACAACGGCAGCTGCACACTGCATAATGTCCCCCTGTTGGATCCTCTACATTGAAATAGTCACACTTTACACTGTTTAGCTGTCAGCATTTCAACCATGTTTAATCCAGCTGCTAGCTAACGGTAGGCTAACGTTAGCTGCTGTCGAGTGTAGTGTTAACTAGCATCATGCTAGAAGCGATGCTTCTTTTGCCTCTAACGTCCGTTTTGGAACATCAGAGAGCAGCACAGACATATCAGTGGCACTGAAATGAGGCATTGAAATCCGCATTGCTATTCAGTTTGATAGATACTTGGCGTTAAGGCACCAGTGCCATATTAGCACCGGGTCTCGGTATCCAACCCTACACTTGCGTGACCAGACCCTGGGTAACAACACAAATTTGCACATTCACAAGTAGAAAAGAAAAAGTTCAGATGAGTGTTCTCTTTTGTTTGTTTCCAGTGATTGTTTTCTTCAGACAAACAACTTTTAAAACCAATCATGAGGGGCGGAAACATCGGCAGGGAAAGCTTTCACGTTATCTATGAAGCAGTAGCGGAAAGGCATTTATGTCTTATCCCTTGTAAAATTTCTGATCCCTCCCCTGTTCTCAAACTTTCACGCAAAGCTGTCCAGACGTCTACAGTGCATCCGAAAGTATTCACGGCATTTCACTTTTTCCATATTTTGTGGTATGTCACACCCTCAATACGAAATTGTAACAAATTTATTAAAAATAAAAAACAAAAAAGCACATGTACATAAGTACTCACAGCCTCTGCTCAATACTTTGTTGAAGCACCTTTGGCAGCAGTTACAGCCTCAAGTCTTTATGAGTATGATGCGACAAGCTTGGCACACCTATTTTTAGGCGGTTTCTCCCATTCTACTTTGCAGGACCTCTCAAGCTACCATCTGGTTGGATGGGAAGTGTTGGTCACAGCCATGTTCAGATTTCTTGATGATGTTCAATCAGGTTCAAGTCTGGGCTCTGGCTGGGCCACTCAAGGACATTAACAGAGTTGTGATGAATGCTGCGTTCGTTTATCTTCCGAGTCGGAGCTCCGAGTTGGACCTCGGAACGTTGCCTAGCAATGCGCACCACACGCCCCCTTTTCCTCGGACATCCGACTTTCCCACTCGGAGAACTGAGAAGTGACCAAGCAGGAATTCCGAGCAGGAATACAAGATGGCTGCGCCCTGACTTGTAAACATGAATTGTTTTCATCGTTTTTGGACCGCTTTGGTTATTTAAATGACACTTTCATTAACTCGTATTACTGCAATACGTTACTGCGCCCGTATCACTGCCTGTTGGTATGGGAATCGGTCTTGTTGTTATTGAAATATTGAAAAAAAGACTTGTTTCAAACCGGTGTTGCTAAATGTGGCTAGCGTTGTAACAATAGAAACTAAAACATGAAATAAAGTGAACATTTTAGAAGTTCAAATGGCTGCGTTTTGATATGGTGGGGTAATAGTCATAATCATAATTAAAAAAATTTAACATAGTGCTTTTGGAGCGCCTGGTACTTGGCCAACAACAGCTTTCTGGGTGGCATCTATGTTTTTCTCCGACTCGGACGTACAAAAAATAATAGAACGCTTGAAGTGTGGAAGTGACATCATATCCGAGCTCCGAGTCGGATCTTTGAGAATAAACGAACGCAGCATTAGCCCCTTTGTTATTTTTGCTGTTTGCTTAGGGTCTTTGTTCTGTTGGAAGATTAACCTTCACCCCAGTCTGAGGTCCAGAGCGCTCTGGACCAGGTTTTCAGCAAGGATGTCTCTGTAAATTGCTGCAGTCATCTTTTCCTCAATCCTGACTTGTCTCCCAGTTCTTGCCGCAAAAAAACAAGCAAGTTTTGCATTGTTGCCAAAAAGTTCCATTTTGGTTTCATCTAATTAGAGCACCTTCTTCCACATGTTTGGTGTGTCTCCCAGGTGGCTTGTGGCAAACTTTAAACAACACTTTTTATGGATATCTTTCAGAAATGGCTTTCTTTTTGCCACTCTTCCATAAAGGCCAGATTTGTGCAGTATACGACTGATTGTTGTCCTATAGACAGACTCGCCCACCTCAGCTGTAGATCTCTGCAGTTCATCCAGAGTGATCATGGGCCTCTTGGCTGCATCTCTGATCAGTCTTCTCCTTGTATGAGCTGAAAGTTTAGACGGACGGCCGGGTCTTGGTCGATTTGCAGTGGTCTGATACTCCTTCCATTTCAATATTATCGCTTGCACAGTGCTCCTTGGGATGTTTAAAGCTTGGGAAATGTTTCTGTATCCAAATCCGGCTTTGAACTTCTCCACAACAGTATCTCGGACCTGCCTAGTGTGGTCCTTGTTCATTTAGGTCAACATTGGATCATTCAGAGATCCTCACTGAACTTCTGGAGAGAGTTTGCTACACTGAAAGTAACGGGGCTGAATAATTTTGCTCACCCAATTTGTCAGTTTTTTTTGTTAAAAAGTTTGAAATATTCAATAAATTTCCTTTCACTTCGTGATTGTGTCCCACTTGTTGATTCTTCAAAAAAATTACAGTTTCATATCTTTATGTTTGAAGCCTGAAATGTGGCAAAAGGTCAACAGGGTGCCGAATACTTTCGCAAGGCACTGTATGTCATGCTAATGCCACAACCATTTAAGGTGCTTGCTTTGCCCAAAGATAATGCCTTTAGCCTGGTAGCCATTTCACCATCTACTCTAACAATATTCTTAAATAATTCTCACCAAGTCAATCAAAAGTTAAATCACCTACCTAGCTCCAATTCATGCAATATTCTGTGACCATTATTTTTCATTCATTGTTGCGTTTACCCTGAGTATATACACAAACACATAGACGCTAATGTGTGCTAATCGGCTAGTACTAAGTGCCCAAATTCCCCCAATAATAATGCCTGGCTTCAGCTAGAGTAACTTCCAGTGATGTCCAATCTAGGCTAAGCCTGCGGCCTAATTGTCAATAATTCTCATAAAGTCAATCGAACGATATACAACTGATATACAATTGAATAAAGGTCTCGTTGATTTTAAAACCGGCTATAAAACAAAGGGCCGTTTAGGGTGGGGCTATGGCGTTCGGTTGTATGACAAGACACTCAAATGATTTGGCAGTTCAGTTTTTCCAGTAAGTAATGTTACATTTTGTTTTACATTTTGTTTTAATACTGTTTTTCATTAGCTTCCCAATTGGGGCGCAGATGGCTCAGTGGGTAGGGAGTCAGACTTGTAGTCAGAAGGTTGCCAGTTTAATTCCCGACTGAGCCAAATGTTGTTGTGTCCTTGGGCAAGACACTTTACCCTAATTGCTCCCAGGTTGTAGCTGTAAATAAGAAATTGTTCTTAGTCAACTTACCTGGTTAAATAAAGGTTAAATTAAAATTAATATCAGTTAGCTAGAATTAGAATAATTTTTAATGGAATAAGCTTGCAATATTTTGTTGTCTACAACAACCATGATAATGGTATGTCCCTTGGATGGATCGGTGATAATTTCCACCGACAGGTGAGTCCAAGGCCGTTGTGGTACAGGTAAAGGGGGCAGATTACCATAGGGGAGATGTCTAGGGGGTCTTTGAGCACAGGAGTACGAGGTCATGTAGCCACAAACGACCTGCACCACGACTGGCCACCAATACTTCTCCTGCAATGCCTGAAGAGGGTTTGTAATGCTGGGGTTTCAAGATACCAGTGTGTGCCCAGGCAAGTAGATGGTCTGTCATGTCCACGGGAACATAAGATATACTGGAGGACAGTTAGCAGGAGACGGGTCGCTAACCTGTCCTAAGCGTATGTCCAGATCCACTTCCCATATGATTGGGGCTATGACGTGTGCAAGTGGGATGATGGGAGCCAGGGTGGCACACTCCTCTTTAACCACATACATCTGTGAGAGTACATCTACCTTAGTATTCATGGAGCCTGGGCGATAAGACAGGGTGAAATTGAAACATAAGGGTTAAGTTTCCAAGCCAAAATAAGGTATTCCAGGTTCCTGTGGTTACTCAGTACCAAGAAAGGGGGCTTGGAGCCCTCCAACCAATGTCTCCATGCCTGTAGAGACTTTTCCCCACATCATAGTTCCTCTCTGCCTATGTGAGTTTTCTAGAGTGAAAAGCACTGGGGTAGAGTTTAGGTGGGTTACCTTGACGCTGAGACAAGACTGCCACATGCCGACCTCTGATGTATCGACCTCAATGGCGAAAGGCAGCACGGGATATGGGTGTTCCAGAATTGGTTCTGTCGTGAAGCATTACTTCAGGCACCGAAAAGCCTTGTTGGCTTTAGTTGTCCATTGTAGCCGACGGGGAACCCCTTGAAGGAGTGATGTGGGGGGGGCGACAATAGAGCTGAATCGTCTGATAAATTGCCTTTAATCTCAAAAAAACTGCTGTAGGGCCATGACAGATATGGGTACTGGCACGGACCTCACTGCGTAGATCTTCTTATAAATCCTATAGCCAAGGAAAGTGGAACCTTATGGCGTCACCAAGTCCTCATAATGCCAGATGTAATACTAGATGTTGTCTTCCATTCATCCCTCTCACGAATAAGCACCAGATTATAGGCATAGATCCAGCTTCATGAAGCACTGTGTAAGGCACAATATTCAATACAGGGACATAGACCAACATCCTTCTTTTTAATAAAGAAGAAGCTGGACACAACAGGGGAGGTAGAAGTCCTGATGAAACCCAGCGCCATAGTCTCCTGGATCTACGCCTCCATTGGCTTGGTCTCCACGTAGGACAGTGTGTAGATGGCGCAATCCCATTGCCTATGCAGAGGTAGACTGTTGCTTTAGAGAAGGTCTCTTCTGAAGATCCTGGCACTCGGGTGGTATAGAAACAGGCACAGAGCAGATGTTATCAGGACTTTCAATAGACTTAGACCTAATAGACACTGACATACATCTCCCTTTGCATGCAGCAAACCACTCCACTATCCTACTTTCACTTCAAAGGATGGTGGGGTTGTGCGTAATGAGCCAGGTCATGCCTAATACTGTAGGTTTTGCTGGGGACTGGATAACATAGATGATGCTCCACAGCTCAACATGGTTGGTCCGAATGGCTGTAGACAACAGTGGGTTCTGGTGTGTGATTTTCCTTTACCTACTGGATGACTGTCGACTGCAAAAACAGGAATAGATGTAGCCATCTGAACAAAAGGTATGTTCAGGACAGTGGTCAAATGCTCATCTATGAAGTTCCCTGCCGCTCCCGAATCCACCAATGCAGGGAGGGGAAATCTAGTAGGGTGATCAACCAACACTACTTTAACAGCTAGTGGACTGGTGTAAGAATAGCCTGAAACAGTCACCCCTACCCGCAAGCCTGTCTGCGGTGCCCTCCTTTTTCTCGAGCAGTGGCGGCGCCAGAGTATTTATTTTGGCATAACTATGGTGGGGCTAATCCACACAGTTGTTGGGCTCAAATCAACGTCTGAATTTCAATGTGAATACATGCACAATATGTAACGATCAGGCTTGGACCCAGTGAGACAATTATAGGTTTAATAATTGAATGCACAATATACGTATACGAATATTCCCACAGAGCAGATAATGGAAGAATATATATAACACATATGCAAATGACAGTTCCAGGGACAGGCTTGTTTCTTTTTCCAGAACAGGTAGTCAGACAGGCAGGATTAGACGTTAGCAGGATACTCGGACAGGCTGGGCAAGACAGGACTTCGGGAAGTCGGACAGGCAATGGTCGGTACACGGAGGAGGTTCTCATACAGGCAGGGTCCAAAACAGGTACTCGGGCACTCAGACAAACGGTGTTCTTGACTAAGGAAGAAATAGAGCAAATGTACCAGAGGGAAATCCAATCTCGAAGTCAGAGGATATTAAAGCAGGTCAGACCAGGAAAACAGATAATAATATTATGCTCAGCAGAATGTAGTTACTCACAATACCTCGCAAAGAGGCAAAACCTCGCAAAGAGGCAATGACAATCAACAGGTGTCAGTATTCAGGTGATTGGGATCTCATTGTGTGGATGCGTTCATGAAGTAGGGGAAGTGGAGTTGTGCCAGTAGAGGACCGATGTTGCAGGGCAGTGATAGAACTAGAGGACGTCACACAATATAATAGAGCATAACATAATTCCCAGTAGCTAGAAATACCATGCCAGACTGACTCCTTTTTTCACACGCAAATTACATCTAGAGCAACCGACGTGGAAAGTCACTACTACTGAGTTTGGGCAATAGTCTATTTGCGCTATTTGAACTCGTTAATTTTGTCTGGCAAACGTGTCCACTACACACCCAATAAGGATGGGCAGATCGATCCAAAAATATAGGCTATATATTTAGTTTCTAGCGTAAATAGGATCAGATACCAATTTCATTTTCTCTGTTCTACTTTAACCTTTTCCAAAAATAGAACTGCTAGTGCGATGTTCCGTTATAGTGAACACACACTATCGACAGAGAGAGAGCAAGCGCAAGCTGTGATAGTTAACAGAGTTAACACTCCAAAATTGCTCCAATTATTTTTTAAGTCATATTACAATATTAACAAACCAATCCATCGTGTGACCATGTGTGTCGATTGCTGAAATATTGAAACTAGATCGGCTTGAATTGTTATAACGTTGTTAAAATAAACATGAAAGTGTGACCATGTAGCTACACAAAAAACAAACCGTTTTTAAAGTACAGTATACAACTTTTAATACAAAACAGTGCAATCTCATTTTACAAATTTTCTCTATGTATTTTTTATATATAGTGTGAAGATAAATTAAAATGTTAACAAACTTTCAATTTTTTCCATTCTAACAAAGATTCCATGTGGGCATAAAATGAAAATAATGTAATACAAAGTGAATGAAATAAATGTTTTAATTCAGTCTAACCAGTAGATACGCACCTCAATTATTTCTGTTCGCATGTGCACACAGTATATTATCGTGCTTGCGAGAGATAGGCATGTCTTTTATATTTAATCGTGACCCCTATATAACCTCACCTTTCATTTTTGTAGATAATCTTGATTTTGCACCTGTATGGTTTGTTAGTTTATTACTATTTAGCGAACTAGATGATTACACATTAACAATACGCACTAGCCAAGTAACCTACACACGTAGAGGCTCATTAGGCTGTCCTGACTACGGTATGTGAAGTGAGCACTACTGGAGCGGTACTGGAGCGATTTTGAGCGAGAGCCTTCTGGGGCGCTCAAACATTGCTCTGCGCTCTGGTAAACTGGGTCAGCTCCGCTTCTTGCTCTGCTTCCACTCCCCTCCACTCACATATCTCTGCACCGAAACCACATTAAAACACAACTAAGTCAGCACTGTTGATATTCCATGGTGGGGCTAAGATTGGGCAAACACAATTCTTGGTAGGGCTGTAGCCCAACCAAGCCATACCCTGCCGCCGCCCCTGTTCTCAGGGGTCCACCTTGGATACGTGAACACTGCGTGACGATGTGTACCTCCTCGCCACAATACAGACAGAGCCCTAGACGCAGTCGTCTCTGCTGTTCCACTGCGGTGAGACACGTGGAGCCCATTTACATTGGTTCCTCCTCTGTAGTTGAGATAGGATGAGAGTGTAGTGTGCAAAAAGCGGAACCCCTCGTAACCCTCAACAATCAATCAAAGTGCACAGCCATTTCAGCTGATGTAGAGAGGTGTCATCATTCCTGCAAGCCAACTCTGTCTGCACCTCTTCTCTTAGACCACTATGGAACAAGGTGATCAGGGTGGCCTTGTTCCACCCACACGTAGATGCTAGGGTCCTGAACTCTAAAGCATATTCAGCACGGGTCCCCTGTCTGATATGTAGCAGAGGCTCCCTGAACACGGCCCTAAATAGTTCTGTGAACAAACTGCTTGTATGAATCTTGTGTACATCAGGGCCCGCCCTCTGCCATTCCGCAGTGGCCCAGGGCTTTTCCCGTAAGGACTGAAATGATGGCTGTCCATAAGCACCTGTCCGAGCTACTATAGTAATGGTCTGGGAGAGAGAAATGCAAACCAGTAGCGGGTCCGGTAGCCATATCGGTGGTGGAAGAACGGCGCTCAGTTTTAGAAGCAGTAGGACTGGAGGGCCCTGATCTGTGTAAAAACAATGGCCCTCATTTATGAAACGTGCGTACGACCTAAAACAGGCGTACGACAGGCGTACGGCGATTCTTACGCAAAGCAAGGGATTTATCAATTTGAACGTGATCGTAGGCTGCGATAAAATCTCACGTCTGGTCTGACTTCGTGTACGCAAATTCTATAGTGTGACTAGCCGTGTTCATGGTATAACCACCTTGTTCAGTGAATTGTTGAACCTGCGATCATTGATGAATGTGTCTGCATAGCAACTACC